>JAUBOC010000019.1:1839410-1852836 GCA_032275365.1 Anablepsoides cearensis | reverse complement strand
TGTGTGGGTGTGTGTGTGTGTGTGTGTGTGTGTGTGTGTGTGTGTGTGTGTGTGTGTGTGTGTGTGTGCGCACATGTAGGGCAGGAAAATGAATGTTTATGTGAGTTACATAACGCTCAGATCTTTGCTTTGGTCAAAATCCCCCCCTCAATCGTGTCAAAATGCATTTGTTTGAGGCTCTAAGTGCAACACTCTGGGAGGTGTGCATGTTTGCGTGCATAAATAATCATCCGAGGAAGATGTCGGAACCAAAGTAGTGTTGTGGGGGGAGGAGGACGAGGTGAGTGGGAGGCAGGGGAGGAGGCTTGCAGAGGGTGAGGGGTTGGGGATGAAATAAAAATGATAGATGACTGCTTTCTGTCATGGACAGTTATTTAGAGGTTCGCCGTAAAGCTGTCCGGGGAATGAACAGATTTTAGTCTAATGAGCAGAAAGGAAAGCCGTTAAAGTGGCGCGATGTGCTCAGCACTTCTTCCAAATGAAATAGTACCATTTCCCCCTCATTAAAATGCAAAGGGTTCATATAACATACAGCAATAAAGCTGGCATGTTGAGGTAGGGAGAGATAGGGAAAACCCCACTGAGCTCATCTCATTCCTCCATTACTGAGACCAGAAGGAATAGTGGCCTTCGACAGGGTGGGTGCCAACAATATCGCTCACTCAATCTCCCTTATTCGGTTAGCTCTGTAAAAGTCAATCTGGCGCACTTGGCAAATCCATCCACAGCAGCAGCCTCCACAATCTGATAACAGTTGCAGGGGCGCTTGCTCTTGAAATCATTTTTTTTTTTCTCCCCTTCCCCAGCTTTACAGTTGCACACTGCGCAAACAATGGCTCAGGCTCCCTCAGCCACTCAGAGCTGCTTGGATCATCCACTGCTTATCTGAGCCGCTCTAAGATTCACTTTGATTTACGGGGGAATTTCATGTTCAGTAGGTTCAGGATGAACCCGATTGTAGAAATTCAGGGTTTGGATTGGGATTGGCTGCGGCTCAGGTGTGGCGCAGTGCGTGTGTAGTGAGGTGGGGGGGGGGGGGGGGCGTCTTACCAGCATACAGTTCAGGACCATAGACAGCTCCTACTACTGGATTCAGCTTCCAGCCTGTGAACACAGCAAGAACTCAACTTCACAGAAGCTCAGTTTTATTCAGACTTTATGAAACCGTTCAGTTCTTACCATTTGTGTAGGGATTGGCCACCTTTTTGTTTGTCATCACCCGTGCGGTTGCATTGTTCACCTGCAGCAGAAACACACACCCTGTTATAGATCTTTACAAATCCATGCAGACATCTACTGTGCGCCACGAGCAAGCAGCAAACCAGGGCGAAAAGAGAAATAATTCATGAAAAAAACAAAATGTTTATGTAAAAGTTTGCTTTAATCCATCCTGAATTGAGAGCATGCACCAATTACTTACAAGCATAAAATGAAAAGAACATCTTAAAATTTCAGTAATTGGTTGAATAAATAAATGTATTCCCAAAGAAAAACAGACAGTACTTTGAGTTTTTTTTTTCTATTGACCCGATGACTGTTGCTGAGGAGGAGGTTGGCTCGTCGTTAACAAAAACAGAATCATTGCAGGCAACATATAACGGAGGGTGCAGGTCTTTTCAGATTTGATAAGAACCCAAAGGATGAGGGCATGCATTTATTCTGCTTTGTCAGGTGATGATGGACAACTGGCCTGTCCAACGTATGGATTCTGCCTTTTTCTGCCAACAACTTATATGCACCAGTATGCATGCATGAACCTGGAGAAACACACACACACACACAGCCTCTCAGAGATGCAGATCCACACACACACACAGCAGTCACATGCTTATGCTTTAGGTTTATATGTGGAGAAGGCAGCAAGCAACAAAGACAACAGGTTGGGAAAAGGGAAAAAATGAAAGCACCTCTATTTTGCGTCCCTCAACGATTGTACCATTTAGTTTCTCCCGTGCACGATCAGCATCTGTGCTTGTTTCAAAAGTTACAAACCCAAAGCCCTGAGAGCGCCGTGTTAGCCGGAGGCAGAGAGAAAGGGGATAAAAGATGGACACACAAAAAAAGGGGGGGGGAAGGGAGGAGAAGGAGGAGAAAGAGGTGAGAAGACAGGAGAAAGTGAGCAGCGGTGGCGGTAGAGTCGAGTTGTAAGCAGCCAGATTAATTAGAGGCAGTTAGTGAGGTGTCAGGAAACAGCAAACAGAGAGATCCAAGGAGGAGAGGATACGGGTGACACGGGCCTCGCACAGCAACACCAACAAACCTGCCCCGCTTTCACCCAATTAAACGGCACAGCTGCGGTGCCACGGGTGAATGTCACGAAGCAGCGAATGCAAAAAACACTGTTGGCTGCTGTAATGGTGGCGTAATTATCTACAAAAGTTGAACAGCGTGGACGCTCACACGGATCTTTTGAAGAGACGGGCACCAGGAGCAGGAGGGAGGAGGAGTTCTCTTCACACAACTCCATCTCTGCTTATTTCTAATCGGCTGCTCTAATAGGTTGGACATTTGAAGAGAAACAAGGCGAACGGCTCTGTAAACAAACTCCACTGTGATCGAGGAGGAGATTAACTTTAGACCCCGACTAAAATACACCTATTCTCTTATTTTCATCCCATCCCCCCACAACTCTCTCCATGCCCCGCTCCCCTGGGAAGCTTTGTCACTTCCTTGAGTTATGTGGACTGGGATGCTGGACCTGGGCTCTGTAAGGGAAGCATTAAGATATTCTGGCCAAACAAGTCCCATTCCTTTAGTTTCTATATATACTTATAGAGGTATGTGTCGGGGAGCAGGGAGCACGGCCGGCGCTGCCTGATAATTGCTCCAGGATGTAATACATGTGAGAGATGGCGAGCGGTGTGATCTCACACGCACACACACATGCACGATTCCAGCGCTGCCATTTCTGGCATAAATAACACAGGACCTGTCCTTGGGGAAAGAGCGGTATAAAAAAATAAATTCAAAAAAAGGAATTGAGGGCAAAATTAATCCTTTGGACACTCACCCGGTTGTGGTTACCCCCTCTATCTTATTTTTATTTTTTATTTTTTATCATGCACAAATAATTAGCTTACAAGAGGAGGGAGTGGAGCCTCCATTTTTCAAAGGAGACAAACATATTGAATGCAAATTGCCAAAGCTTCATAGGAAATAGATTATTTATTAATGGCCTGATAGGTTCATTATATAGCACGGAGTGCGCGAGGGAGAGAGGCATCATGGGTAATGGCTTTGTGGGGCACAAACAATAAATGCTTGTTACGGCGGAGGAGGCAGGTTTATCCGGTGCTCAATCTTGTCTGGCAGAGGGGGCTGAGTGCAGCGGCGGCGGCGGCGGCGGCGCCTGGTTCCAGGGCGCCCTGCATGCCTGTATACCAGCCCAAAAGCACTCCCAGGTATGAATGGGAATCAATAGTATTCATGCCTCAACACCCAGCCAGGGAGCCTGTCGCCTTTATGAATGGAAAGCTGTGGAGCTTAGTACACTCTATTAAATGAACAGCTGGATGAGTAGCACTCGGCTGTTCACAGCGCCGCAGGCTTCACCTGTCCTGGTACGTGGTTAGGAGACTGATACTGCCGCAACGCCTCAACGCCGCGGCTATTTTTCTTACGGCTGGTTGCTGTTCCTGGTTTGAATTATCTTTCGGATATAAATAATCTATGCTGTGTAAAATCAGATTCCATAAAAGATTCGGGAGCCAAATTGAATCCTGTGAAATATTTCAGGTCTCCTGTGCAGATCGGTTGTAAGAGAAGTAAAATAAGCCAAGACGAAAGTTTGTGAAGTTCTCCAAAAGCGTCCCGAACCGCCGATAATGTCGACTCAGTGTTGGGGCGATCCTCGCCAAACCTGCATTAATCCGCTGCAGAAATTAGTCCCCGACAGCCACACTGTAGCTTTATAGTTAACTGTTGTTTACTTAAAACTTCAGCAGCTCGATGTTTCTAAAAATGCTGAGCTTCTTCTTATTTAAATAAATCTGCATATTTGTGACCTTTTTATAAAGACTAACAACCTGAGCAGGAACCGGCGAGCTTGGGGCCGAGCGCCGCATAAGTGGGGGAGTCAGAAAGTGCTGAGAAAGGAAGTCGCACATTGTTAGTTTTGGTCCTCCGATTGGATTTTTTTTTATAACAAGAAATGCAGAATAAGGCCAACCTCATCCTTCAACCGGCCCCTTGAAATTTATGCATGCAACATATCGCCAACATAAGATGTTCTGTTTGAAACGTTGAGCAATATCAGCCCTAAAATTTACTGCAATGGGATTAAAGTGTGCTCATCGCAAGGGATTATAAATCTGAATAACGTAAGGGCCATTTTAATCAGGGCTTCAGTTTTCAGCAGGTCCAACTCTTTAAACAAGCAGGTTCTGATCCATATGCTAGAGGACCTGCAGCCTGCTGCTGGATCAAGTGAAATGTGAAACAGCTCAATAATAAATTGATTGACAGGCCTAATGATTCACAACTTGGGTGAGAGCTGCAACAAACAACCAAAACAATAGTGAGGCGGGGAGAACGAGAAGCAGGGGCTCAGTGATTGCGCCTCTCCAAGACCAGGCTTAGAGACCACTACTCTCTGCCAATGTACACACCACACTAATGCCATCATTAGGAAACAGAAGAAGTACATGGTAATGAAGCAGCTGGCGTTCTAGTTCACTTACCTTGGATCCTCGCTCATTAAAGATAATCTCCACATCTAAAATCTTTCCAAATTGCTGCAGAGAGAAAAGAAAGACAGAAGAGCAGAGATGGAGTTAGAAAGCCTCACTAACTGTGAATTCATGAGGAGGAAGACTGGAGAAAGAAAAATCATTAAGGCAATATGGAAATGTTATTTTTGTGAGGAAATGGTGGTCAATTTGCATTTGTTAGCTCAGCAAACAGTTCTTGAAGGTTGTTGGCATGGTTAGAGAGGAGAACACGTCTCTGCTGCTTTAATGCCTTTTCTGTAGTTCAATCAATAAAATGAGATCACAGTGTTTGTAAAAAATACTTGATCTCTGATTATTTCACAGCCTTTCTGATCCGTGTTTACTTGTTTGAAAGGATACAAAAAAAAAAGAGAGAGAAGCAACATCAGAGGATATTTTGATGTCGTCACCGTTCGGAGGCCTCGCTCCTCCGAGCAGATAACTGAGGAGTCTGGTGCTGCCTCTCTATCCCCTCGTTCTGTCTTTGTTTGTGCGCTCGCACAGTCAACAGGACCTAAGGGCCGGTCCCCGGGGGTTAACATGCTCCAGCCTTTCGATTTAACAGGCCTGCCTCTGGATCATTAGAAAACAGAGGAATGAAAGTAAACTGTAAGTTCCTCTAATGAGTGGAGCGAGTGTGACTTTTAATTGCTGTCTACAATGGCCGTATTATTTCATTAAAAGTAATTACCCTGTCAAGCGGTCCGCGTCGCCTTCATTTCAGCACAACAGGGAAGAAATGGGCCTTCCATGTGGTCGACGCTCAATGGAAATGGATGGATCGTTTGACTGAGCCTCTAATAGGGGTTAGGAGGAGTTAGCTATTATCTGGCTGGAGAGGGCTCAAAGAGCTGAGGGTTAGCAGAAAACTTATGTTTCTTCCTCCTTTTAAAGCTAATGCAGCTCTCTCAGTACACCCAAGTAGGAAAAAAAAAAAAAGAATTGCTTGGTTATTTAAAAGCCCCCCCACACACTCACATGCACACACGCACACACGCACACGCTCGTCTCATATATCTGTTCCTCTTGGAAAGAGACTCCATAGATCCTATCCACACATCTGTCTCGTATGGGGCTCAGCTCCACTGACTCGAGCAGGGAATGCAGGCTCGATCACTTGCGCAGGCATTTATATCCCAGCGTGATGCCCCCCTTTCTCGCCTGAGAAGACAATGCTTCCCCCACGCAACGTGCAGATGCTAATTGTTTTAACCGAGTGTAATGGGCTTGTGGCGTCGATTAATTAGTTTCAGAGGAAGTCGTCTTTGTGGATTTCCACATGGCGCAGGGGACTGCTCGCTGCTCACCACTGATCTCATGCACTGCTATCCCCTCCCACACACACACTCACAGAAACAGCTGCATCAGCAGCGCCGATAAACAATAGCTTCGATGGGAGGAGTCTCCAGGGGGGGACAGGGAGAGACTGATGTCATCTACAGTACGAGGCTGCAGCTACATCCATCTACAGAGGATCTTTAAGTTCAGTGACCACACCGCTGGTTTCCTCCGTTTCCTCCCATTTATCTCTTAGCGTTTAAACGCTGATACGTTTAAATGTTTTCAGAGAAGCTGCGCAGCAAAAATCTGTTTTTAATCTGCACTTTGAATGCATTACAAAGAAACAGAGGAAGGATTATACAACTTGTGCACAAACTCAAATGCCTTGTAAGAAAAAAAAAACTGAAAAGCCTAAAACATCAGCATTCATAAAAAAAAACCATGATTTGCAGTGAAGGAGCTAAAAGTTGTAAACAAAGTGAGATTTTCCTCCTCTGATGTGGACTCGAAGCCCCTTCTCTGAATAAAATTAAGATAGAGCGCAGTTCTTTGGCCCTAAGCTTGTGAGTGTGGAAGCAACAAACAAGATTGAGGCCATGGAGCCTCCACCTTTGATTAGCCTGAACATCTTAAAGCTTTTCAGAAAGCCATAATTACGCGGCTGTGGCCGGCGCGGAGCATGTCCCTGCACAGCAGTCAGTGTGACAGAAGGACAGCAGGGAGGGGGGAGGGCTGATTGCTCTGGGGAATGCTGTGAGAGCCCTTACATCCACCAGGAGAAGCACTGCTGAAGAATCCAGTTGCACAAATGAGGGCGCCCTCAAGCAGCGCAGCATGGGCTCCTCGCAGAGCTCACTCGCGCTTGGAGTGTTTTCATTTCCTGCGCACTTACTAGCTCTCAGAGATCACAGTTTCTAATTACTGATTAACGTTCGCCGTGGATGCCCTAATGAGACCTTCCTTCAGCGTCTCGTTAGAAGCTCGCAGGTCTTTCCGCACCCTCAACCCGGCAGCTCGCATCTCAGACCCTGACGTCTGATTTCAGCTCTCCTGCTCTTCTTCAGAAGCTGAAACCATTGTTGTCGGCTCCTCGGGGGCTGTGTGGGAGCAGATTGAGCTCCCGGCAGGGCTGAGGAGGCACCTCCACTCTCTTTCTCCTCTGCCTTTCCCGGCCTGCATGTCTGTGGGCTTCGCTCATGCGGAACAGTAATGGCGTATTGAGCTGGTGGCGCTCTAGAAGCCATTAGAGCTAGAGGGATGAGGCTTTGCACACGCCGATCACACAAAGGCCCCATTGTTGAGGCCGTGTCAGAGGGTGGAGCGGACCAGCTATCTCTTTGCCAAGCTCTAACCAAGACAATCAATCCCACAATCCTTCACTGTGCCAATGACCAAGAGTGAAAAGGAGAGTAACGGGAAGGAGCAGGCAACATGTGAGCGGGGGAGGGTGATTGAGGGAGGCTGGGTGGGCTGCAATCAATTTTCTATCATATATCTGCATGCAGCGGCCAGGCTCACAAAACCTCCAAGCTAATTACGGAGGTGATTTGGATTCCACATGACCTGCACCAGAGCTGGGAACAATAAAGCCAACAATCAGAGAGAGAAAGCAGCCATGTTGTCTGCCATTTATAAAGCCACAGCAAGAGCTGGCTGGTAATTAATATCATCAGCTCAATGTTGTCTTCATAACCACGAGAATTAACGCCTCTGGCTTCTAATGGTCCAATTAGTGAGCAACATTTGAAGTACATTTTTGGAAATCGTCTCCATTCAGATCCATTATCGTTATTGAATTTGATTCAGTTCTTATTGAGGCTCGTGTGAGACACAAAGGTGAGCCGTTGAACTGAGTATTGCCTGGTTAATTGGCCAGGAGACGGAGAGCGAGGGGGAATTTCTGATGAAGACCCCTGGTATTCTGGAATATAAGCTCATTTGTCTGCCGCTGACCACTCGCGTGCTTGTGCAGCGTGTGAAAAATGATTTCATTTGATGATTTAATTTCCGCGTAAGCTACTTCTGCGCTGAAAACAATACCGTACGTGAGCCGCTAAAGCAGAAGAAATTAAAGTTGTTTAACATCTTATGGGACAGATCTCTGTGGGAATGAAGTCAAAGATGATCAGCTGCAGGTTTCATAGCTCAACTAACTCCTCCCTGGTGTGTGACCTGCAGTGCAGCGCTAAGTTCACCAGCTGATTGTGACTGATTGAGCTGTTTATCACCTGCAGACACTCTGAAGGCACTCTTTCCTCCCCAGACAATGTAGTAATCAATGCATTAACTAGATGACAGCTGCAGCAATGGCTTCACTCATTAACTAAGCTGCCTTTGCTGTGAGATTGTTTTTTTCCTCTCTCTCTCTGAAGCTAAAGGCTCAATTCCATAAAGCTGTAATAATTTCCTCTGATGCTAAATGTTGGTGCGGCCAACTGTAACAACTTTCATTAGAAAGAGGTTTTGGAGAACGTTGGAAATGTGCATCTGTGGGCGTTTGACTGAAGGAAGAGGAGGGAAAGTGGTTTTCCCTGGTGATACTCACCCCAAACATTTGCCTCAAGTCTGGGTCCCGGAAGCGAAAGGGAATGTTGGAGACATGTAACCTTTTTGGCTGCTGCTTCTCTGAAGAGTCTGAGTGCTGGAGCTGGAGCTGCTGAGAGCCCTCTGTTTGCGTCACGTCATCTGTCTGCCGGAGGGAAACAAACACAGAGAAGACACAAGCTGCTCATTAGCTGCCACAGTGTACTGTACCTCCTGGTCCTGCAGTATGAGGGGGGGGGGGAGGCATGGCTGACTAACTTACTCAGCTTCTGTCATTTTTCAATCAGGCAAGAAAGCCAGAGCGATAAACAGCCGATGACTTATAGTGTCAAACCTGAGGTTGTGCATTACAAATCCACTTATTAATCTCTTGCACTTAGCTCTTGAGCAACAGGGAAGATTGAAGGCGCTGACAAAAAGGCGTGGATATAGATCCTACAGAGCCCTGACATGTCTAGACTAAAGACACATTATTGGTGACGTTTGCACACAGCCATCAGAGTGCGAGGCCCAGAGCCCTCAGCGTTGTTGTTTCCATCATTATGCGAATGCGATGCTGACATTTCTATATAAATGACGCGTCTGATGTCAATGACAAATTCCACTTGTTTCTCTGCGTGACACCAGTGATGGATTTCACAGAGCGAGCTGGTGGCTCGTCTCTTCAGATGGACCTCATTTTTGAGTCGCTCTTATTTTCTCCGGACAAAAAGCTCATTGGTCAAACGTTCAGTTTATCCTCTCTTATGAGAAAGGTTTTTGTGTTTCTAACTATGTTATTTTTCTCTGTCTTTTTCGGCTTTTATATTAAAGCAGCTAAACCTGAAATATAGGATCATTTTCTTGCCTTTTTGGAGAAGTAATTTATAAACCTAAACAATACATATGAAGTCAAAGCCAAGCAACTGGTAAAAAAACAAAAATAAAATCTGCTCTCTAACTTACATCGTATCCTGTGTATTAAAATTAATACTTTGTATTGATAAACGTTTTGCAATTTATTTATTGTTGATTGTGTAATATAAGCCTGTGTGTGCTGGGTATGAATGGGCATCACGCTTTAATAAAAAATAATGTCTTTCTTTACAGCAATAGAAAGCACATTTACAGTTCTGGCACTTATGATTTTACTTTTAATGGAGAGAATTTAGAGAATTATTTTAATCACTGAATGAATGACATTAAGCAAACCACACTGTGTCCATTCTTTTTCTATTCTTCTCGCAAAAGAAAAAAAACATTTTTTTTTGCATTCACTTCAGATTTCTGATCGTATACCTGCGGAATCAAAAGATACCATGTTATTAAAAATAAATAAATATATTTGAACAAAAATGTAAATGAAAGATGAGCCAAAAACTTGACTTTTTCCATCTTTCCTCATATTTCAAACAATATTTCAGGTTTTTGGGGGACTTTATCTACATATGTGTAAATTAAAAATGCAAACAGATCATTTCAATTTTGTAATATTTTCCTTTTTAGTTTTTTTTACTTAGAGGTCTTTGTCCTGTTAACTGATAAATGATATGTTTTTAAGTTTCATAAATATTCCTTTATTTAGTTTGAATCTATCGACAAATGTTGACAGAATTTTTATTTTTTAATCAAAACTACCAAAGATGTCAAATAAATGCTGGAGTGACTCTCACACGAACTGGGCAGATAAATCAATCCACCACAATAGTTGGGTGTTTGTATATATGCAAAGAAAAAAAATAATAAAACTATGAACACGTATAAGATACCTGATACTGACTGCTGGGTGATGAACAGAAAACACTCCTCTGGATTTAAAGTCTAAAAACAGAAACAGTGCTGCACAGTTTCCACATTTAAGAGAAGAAACTAATTGCAGTTTTGACCACAAGAGGTCACTCATCAGAAAAAGATCAAGTCTGATATGTGCATTTGATAAAGCAACAAAGCGGTTTTTATTCTTCCTCCTGACAGGCTCGGTGTGTTTTAGCAAACAAATGAATAAAAACCAACAATAGGAAGAATGAGCCCTGATTTAGTGGCTGTGCCTCACGAAGGCGGGTCCAAATAAAGAAACCCAGAGAGAGGAGGGAGGAGAGGTGAGAAACCAGAGCGTGGAAGTGGCAGATATTGAGCACAGAAGCTGTTTGAATGTGATATGTAAACTGCAAGGTCTCCTGGGAAGTGCTCTCTGTGCATGGCACACACACACACACTATACACCGGCTGGGAAGTCATACACACAGACACAATGTTGTAGTGTTACAGCCGTGAAAAGAGGAGGAGGTTGTAGCCGCAGTACAAACGGTTCAAATGACTCGCACACACCGATAACCCTCACCCCGCTCCGAGCCCGTCGCATGGCTGCGGGCCTCTCTTAGTGATACATTTCCCACCATTTAGGAAATGGGGTAGGGATTTATTCATTATAATTCATCATCACAGTATTATCATTATCATCATGATCGTAATGATGATCGCCTTTATTATTCTCATTATCATAATCACAATCTCCACAGTAATGGCCGTCATTTATTTGGTTTTTATGGCCCATTCGGAGACGGTGACATACATTGTTAGCAGTGACAGTTGTTGGATTCAAGGTCCCACTTTGTCTCCCCTGCAGCCATCCAGGTGGGTGGCAGCTTTCCCCAAGTTCCACCTGAGCCTGACGGTGTCCGGACCGCCGGCTAACAAGTGGTAAAGGACACCGGAGCTGGTGAATCCTCTCAACTTGCAGAGTAAAGAGTGGATTTGTGACAGAGGGGCGAGTGTAGCGGGCCTAACTTTGCCACGTCCTCATGCGCTGGAGGTTAATAGCCTGAGTAGCCATGTTGGGCCCCAAGGGTGACACGCTGCAGACAGATGCTGGGACCGTGGAGGGTGACAAGGTACCAGAGCCCCACGGGTCAATCTGTTTCATCGGTCACACATGACACTATCGACCTTTAGCGTATGTTGCCAGACTACTGAGCACCGCTGTCCTCCAAGCTCTGTCCGTCGGGCTTTTTATCACGGCAGGAGCAGTCGTGTGTTTGCAGACATCCAGATTAACTTTCACTCGCTGCTCAGACAGGCCAGCAGCCCGCTGACATCAGGGGCAAACACACATACAGAGAACACAAACGCTGAATTGCTGACTCCGAGCACCCCAGACTGCAAACTACTAACTCAATAACTTCGAGTGTCACCGAGATCCGGAAAGGCTGCCTCTGCACGCTGCTCCCAAGGCTCCAACCTGCCTGCCTGGTTGTGAAATGGTGGTGCAGCAGTGGAAAATAATTACCTCCGTATTACCATAGGAGGCCACCTTCAGTGGCACTTTACTGTCCCGACAGCTGCTGTCACAGAGAGAAGGAGGTGGGATGCAAAACACAGCATCACCGCCAAAACCAGCAAACCTAAGAGTGAGAGAGCTGTCAACTGGAGCAGCTCTCTGGCTTCCTGTTCAGTCATTTCTCTAAAAGACTCCCTTGCTGTTATTTGCAAATCGCCTGCAAAGTGCTCTGCTCAGCACTTTCCCCCTCCTCGCAGAGTGGCATTACAAGAGCATAATTGAAACTATCTGATTGGAATGCTGCCAAGCAGGTAGATTACATCCGATTAAATAGGAGTCGGGGTGGGGGGTTTAGAGTCTTCGCTCACAAGAATTAGAATGCTTGAGCCTTAATTCATTACTTTCCTCTTCCGGTCCTCCGCAGTTTGTTTTCTTTTTCTAAAGAAGCAGCAAATATAAGCTCTCCATCACCTGACGGAGGAAGGAGTAAGTGAGGCAGAGAGGCCCTGACCCAACTCATCTCCTCGCCTCCTGGAAATTAGCCCAATCATTCAGGGGCATTTTGGAAACAGTTCGTCTAATCCACTGATCAGGCAGTGAGAACGTGTCTAACTGTGCTTTAACACCAAAACTGCTGCATAAGTGCAGTCCTTATTTGTTTTTACCAGAGATGCATTCTGTGGAACAATGTTTTCTCCTCTTGCCAGTCACAGCCTGGTTATGTATCTGTACAATATGTTCCAATTATTTCTGCCAGGGAACAACCTGCAGACAACAGGAAGAAATGGCAATCAACTTTCCCAAAGGCGTTGACAAGCCACACTTTTTCATGTGATGTTTTGGGAAAACTTGTTTGTTATTTTGTTCTGGACAATCAGAAAGTGGCCCTCAGCCACAGGACTGGAGAGTGGGCTGCTTGATGCTCTGCAGACTGCTTCTCCTCCGAGTTTCAGAGCTTCCAGAGGAAAAACTTTGACTTTGTAAACAAGTCGTTCGCAAGTTCAGAAATCGTTCAACATAAATTACTGACCGGACTGATGTTCCATCCACATCAGAGCCGATGTGAGCAGGAGCTGTGACATTCATGTTAATGAATGTTATTGGGATTATTGTCTGGGGAGAAATAGGTTTAAATGTGACCCGTGGTGGCAGAATGAGTCAGGATGAGCACAGGCCGCTGGACAAAATGTGTAAATATTGATCTTTGTCATAATTAAGATTAGTACATAAAGACAGCGCCTAGCTATCCTGACAAGTAAAACCTAAGTTTACTAAGAGGTCTTCAGAATTTGTCTTTTTATTTCTAATTCTCTTCATTTCTTTTGAAAATGACCTTTTTTCTCTGCTGGCTGTTAAAGCACCAACTCACAAAACCTTTGGCATCATTGTAAAATTTAAGCATTTTCCTTTTTAAATAAACATCTGGTATACCAGATGACATAATTCTAAATGGGGTACCAGGTTTATGTTGAAAGAAATGATAAAAGTTGGTTTGTTAAAGAAATATGAAATAGAATAATGTGTTTGCCAAGGTTTTGATGTTTTGGTTTTTTGTAATTTACTTTTGTTTTATGGTAAAAAAAGGGCAGATATTATAAGATCGTCTTGTTCCTGTTGCCTTTCATTTTATTTATAT
>JAUBOC010000019.1:1815736-1827873 GCA_032275365.1 Anablepsoides cearensis | reverse complement strand
CCCCCCCCCCCCCCGCACATACAGGAGCTGTTAAAAAAGAATTCATAACAGCAGAGTGCTGCACTGACTCAAATGTGCAACGGAGGGTCAGAGAGCAACGCAAAGGCAAAATACAGCAGGCGACTAATTGCGTTGCATGGAATCCAGAGGGAAATCACTCAAATGGGAGCAGGGCTGATCAATCTCAACGATAGGAGCCATGATGGAGTGGGCAGCTTTATAGCTTCAGCGCGCTCACAAGCAGGCGGGATCATTTTTCAGCAGAGGCCTTTCTGCTTTACGCGCTTCCTGCTGTACAGCACTAAACATACATTAAGCAGCTCTGCAGTGTTTGTGCGTAATCCACTCACGCAGAGTTGGCTGTCACATCCATTCATGGAAAACACACACGGGCAACTTCCTTTGTCAAATTACAGATGACACAACATTTTCTTAAGTGAACCTTAAGCTGTTCAGCGCCTGAAAATTGTTCTCGTCTCATCCAAAGGCTCCCCAGAACAACGCTCATTTCATTTTAATGACCAGCTGACAGTGATGGCGGCAAACTAGTGACAAATCCCGCAGGGCCGTCTCAGCACCAACCCGAAGCAGGGTTTATTGTGAAAAGTGAAACGCGGCTCGGCAGAGGCCATTGCACCGAAAACCAGTTGACGCAATCCAAACGAAACACGGAGCGTTTTTTTTCTGCCAGCGACATGAAAGCTTCTTGTTGTCCTCAGCTCTGGCGCTGATGTTGGGTTAATTGCAGCCCCGCGTGCAGACGGTCGGGCAAAAAGACGGCTTGAAATGATTTCTGCAGGCAACTGGCATTCATTTTGTCTTGAAGGTGCATAAATAAAAGCTGTCTAGCCGGGTCCATTTTAATTAGGCAAACCATGTGATCCTATTCTAAGTCTCTGTGTTAACACTCACCAGAGGCTGCAGCTTGTCTTAATTACAACCACATGCCGCACGCCGAGTCCAAGGTGGGCAAAGGGAAGAGACTTAGAGGAGGTAAACAACAACAAGAAAACAAAACACCTTCAGTGCAGCCTCACATGATGAGCCACATTTTTTGGTGCGGTGGCTATTCCCCTCCCCCAACTCAACCAATTACAGCGTTGCGAGCGAGAGCGAGAAGACGCAGAGACTCAACCCAATTTAATGCAGATTCATCCCCCCACCTCGCCACAGAATCCCCCTCTCCACCACCGTAGGTTTATGATTTCAAATAGGCTGGGGAGCGGGTTATTGTTTTGTCTCACATTTCCTCCTTTGCAAACTCCCTTCTTTCCATTTTTCCATCTCATTTGTGGAAAAATCAATTCATGAAAATAAACACTCAGTGTCTTCGCTCTGCGTCCAAGTCAATTTGGATTTCGTGCGCATTTCTCTGCCGCTCTTTTTCTGAGAGGCTTAATCGTTTTCACGTGTCACATATGTTTCATCCCCTCTAACTTGATTTTTCCTCGTTATTGGGAGCACTTATTTGCTCCACGGCCTCGGATGGAGGTATTAGAAGGAGAGTTCATTTTCCTCCATCCCTTGCTGATTTCTTCATTACGCTGCAGCCGGAGCGCCTCAGACGCAACCCGGTGTGGAGATGGGACTGCTCTTAGCGGTGTGACTGTGAGTGTTACTATACCTTAGAGACGCCGCAGCGCCTCTTAATAAACAGAGCAGACAGAGGATCACTTTGAACTCTGGTGACATGTAATGAACCTGTCTGTCTCAGCCACAGTGCTGTCTGGGCTCAGGCACCGCATAGTAAAAACACAGATAAATAAATAAACAAAAACACCACCAAATAAGCCCGGAAGCCCCGTGAAAAAGCCATCAGTTCCACTTGGTTAGACTCGTAGCATTTTGCCAACACCATAAGAGGAGATAATTGTCGGTTTCAGTGCTGCTGCCTCTTTTGTTGCATAACAGATATTTACATCTGGGACTAATTACTTCACACTGGGTGTCAAAATTTGGATTAACTTGTGGGAGGCATCCAGTTTGGTGTTTAGACTCGTTTATGGGAGAGAACAGACAGCGTGCTCCTTTGACCTCATCAGAAACACAACACACAACTTTTTCATCTACTTCCCCGCTGATTTTTCCTCCTCCTTTTGTTCCACCGATGTTGTCAGAACAAAGCATTATTGGCGTATATTCTATTAAAAATCCTCCCAAACTGAATGGCCTTTTCAAGATTGCTATTGATCACTAAGATAAAGACTCAAAATAAATCAGAAACTGATAACTGAACAGTGGAATGTTCTGCTCATATAAACCCATAAAGCTGCTGCAGCGTGTCGTCACACCACACTCTCAGACTACAGATGAGTCTTCTGAGGTTTCCCAGGAGATAAAAATGACAACATTTGTTTTAGAATCAGCTGATTGTCATGCTAATTCAGTTTTTTTTTCCTCCTTCTTGCCTGTGAGGGTTATGATACAGGGGCCAGAGTTTCTCGTGGGGACAAAATGTCATTACTTAAGCATGCAGGAATCTCAACATGACATTCCTTGACCGCAGTGACAAAGGCAAACATATGCAAATGTGGGAGAGTGCCACTCTCATTATGACCCTGTCATGGAGAGTTTGACACCTCCCACTGGACCCCGAGCATGTTAGCAGGAAGAGGAAACTGAAAAGGCCAGATAAACGAAGAAGGAGGCCTGATAATGACTGAATACTGGGAGAAAAAACAGGTGTAACACAGCGTTATCTTTCCATTCTCTCCAATGACTCCCTTTGTATTTGTGGCTATCTCTCTGGTGTCCACTGGCCTATTTGCATTGTTGATTTTTTTCTCTTTTTTACCTTCATTTAGCTCTGAAAGGAAGGACAGGTTTACAGGAAGTGTGTGTGTGTGTAGGGGGATCTTTGAAGTAAAACAGGCAAGTACTTGCCGCTGTAGCCAAACTCATCTAATCAGGGGGTAATTCCAGTTATTAAGATTTGAGAGATAACTTTGATTCATCACAGTCCATCTACCCCGATCCGTTAATCACTGTCACGCTAAGCTCTTTTTTAGTCATCCTTTTGTTTCCACTCCCTCTGGCACACACAGAAGGGGAATAGGAGAAAGAAGAGAAGGAAAGGGAGAAGATATTAACAATATTAATGACCCGTGATTCTCGTCTCTTTAATGAGAAGGGTTATTAACTGCGATTATCCATGATGAAATGGTGGTAACTCTTGAAAGCTTGAGAAAACTTGTACAATCACTTGTCTGCTGATTCGCTCCTGTGATGTTTAAAAAGAAGGTGAGTATTGTGAGAAAGTGAAGGCGAGGATGAAGAGGAATGGTGGTGGTGGTGGTGGTGGGGGGACGTGAGGAAACTGGAACGCTCACAGCAGGAAGCCCGGAGGAAGGCTAAGGCAGCCTTTGGAGTCCCCAGTGCTGCTGCAGTTCAGAGAGTTAAAATCTGCCTTCTTCACAGAGACAAATTCAAACTCTGAAGTGTTTATCCACGTTTTTAAAATAAAAAAACCCTTCGGCACAGCGTCGCCCTCGTCGTCTCTCCTGGCGTCTAACGAGTGGACCGGCGTCGACACCCAGTCGGCCCATCTGCCGGTCGACGCCGCTGAGTGCCTGTTTGAACTCTGATGCCGTACTCACCAGATCCCTGATGCAGCGTTTCCCCCGGCTCGCCCCCTTTTTTTTTTTTCATTCCAATTATAGGAAGTTGCATGCCTGTGGAGTCCCTGTCGGCTTCATATGATTCCCTCAATGGAGAGGAGGGGGGGTGGAGGAGGAAGGAGAGGGGCGCTGCTGTCTGGTGAATCATTGATGTGCAGTCATACTGTTTCATTGCACATCTGTGTGTGTGTATATGTGTGTGTTTGGGGGAAGAAAGGGGTTAGCAGCAGACAGATAACAATCCTGAATTATGCATGTCCATCCCTTGTGAGGAGTTGAGGATGGGGGGGGGGGACAGGAATGAGCCACACTCTCTTATCCCCGGGGACAAATTTGGATAGAAAAGAGCTGGATGTAGAAGAGTCAGGACCACCAGGAGCGCTACCTGACCGCTTCAGACGCCTCTCTTTAGCTCCATGAACCCTCCAAACTGTGACGGTTGCCTCCTCGGAACACAAGCCTGCAGGTCCAATCGCTGACGCCGTCTTTACCAACAAGGCCCAAATATTTGTTAGATACTGCTTTTAAAGGCATCTCTGGTCCCCCTTAAAAATCCCACTGTACCAGTGAAACACCTGCTGGGCCCCCATTTCAGATAATAATCCCATTTCTACATGCCAGTGCAGCTCTCACGTTGGAGAAATCGGATTGTTTGCATTACTGACCTGTGGAGCAAAGCAGTCTGGGAAAAGCAACAGCCTTGAGGCTTATTAGATTCAATCAGTCTTTCATAAACAAAAGCCTCACTTTTTGAAAAAAGGTAAGACAAATCTTCTAAATGCAGGTAAGCGAGCACTTTGTGGACACACTCCATTTATTCTCCCCAATTAAATCTCTTTAATTGGATTGAGGGCTGGCACCTGGTTTACACTCTGTCAACCACACAATCCACAATAATTGATGCCAGAGCTGGTGTGTGCGTGTGGGATGCGTGGCGATGTGTGTGTGTGTGTGTGTGTGTGTGGTGGTGGTGGTGGTGGGGGTTTGGAGCATGTCTCACTACTCCACAATTTCACTTGGATCAATTTATCAATGGCCTGCCTCGCTGTCCAGCAGCATCCACTGCACTGAGATTGGAAATGCCCCTGCAGGCTGGTGAACACGCCAACGTGAGATGCAAAAATAGTCTCATTTCACATTTAAAAAAAATGTTTAAAAAGGTAAAAAAATATTTCTCTTTCTGGGAAGAATCAATAAAAACATTACATTTAGCTATAAATATTCTGAGTTAAGAGCTGATGACATCTTTACACCTTAAAAACCTTTAAACATAAGTTAACTGGTAAAAGTAATGCGCAGACAGCTGGCTGCTAAACTGAACAAAGGAGCAAAGAACACAGAATGTGGCAAACATACAGTTAATTTTACACCCCCCTCCCTCAACTTTGAGTTGGTTCAGTCCAAGTCATTAAAAAGCAGGTAGCTCAATGTTCAGACAACAATCAGCTATAGAAATAAGAAATAAAGTCTGACTTTTAAAGCTTCTAAATTGTTCTTTTCTGGTTAGGAACCAGACAGGATGGAGTGTCAACACTGAGATCTCACTATTTAGGAGCACAAGGTTACAAGTTTTTTTTAAGGCTATAATAAATCTCTTTATGCTTCTAAACTTCAACTCGGTTTAGACAATGTAGATGACTTGGGTTGGAATAAATACAGCTGAAAAACTAAGGTTCTGCAAATGTCTCCATCTAGTTTAAGGTTTAAATAAATTCTGACATTTTGTCTTTTTTAATTTATTTAAATATATAACTAAATAACCTTAATGAAAGCGCATTGCAGTGTCAACTAAGCAGGTCCTGTAAACATTAGTATCCTGTCCTTTATCACACATTCAGGTGCTAATGACTGCAAAGTGAGAAAAATTAGGCTGATTCAATCTCAAAATATTATTTCCAGAACACAAACAAAAACCTTTAAAATACCAAAGAACAAATCATTCTTTCAGGTCAACCAGAAGTTGAGCGTTTCCAGTATAAAAAGCTTGGGACAATTAGCACAGCACATCTATATCCAATTACTCAATCAGTGAAAGCTCAGTTCATCAGCTGCAGCAGATCATCTTCATTTCGTACCTGCATAAATGCACTTTTGTTACTTTAAAGCAGCACATTCACTGATTGATGGACATGTAGCTTTTTAAACACATGCTAATGCGTCAGATTTCCATACAGTGCTGTGAAGCCCGGGCACACACGTGAATATGCACACCTACAGAATCTGGAGCCTCTGCTGAATGCAAATGCCGGCGCTGAATACAAATGGTGTGCGCCCACATGTGGAAACAAGCAGAGATACAAATCCGAGAGATGCATCACGGCGCTCTGACAGCACCTTTAAGGCACTTTGAGAAACGCCCGGCTCCTGAATACCGCCGCCGCCGCCGTACAAATGGAGAGAGGCAGAGACAGAGCGAGAGGGAGGCCAAGGGAGACCCGACACAGTAAATAAAAATACAATTTCCTCCAGTGACATGCCCATTCTGTTGGAAGCCTGACTCTAATTATTCTAAGCACTTTGAGGGATGGCTTTCCAACACATTAATCTACACATCCCACTCGCCCATCCACAGCGGATGCACTTTTAACTACCTGAGGACGCCCTGAAACTCAACCTAAAACCTCAGGAAGAGGAGATTGACTTTGTACAGTTATCGGGCGAAGTGCTTTGCCTGAGTGAATCTTTCCCTAAATCTCACAACACCACGCAACAATTTTCATTTTCAATTTCAAACTGCACATCTCTCCTCCTGGAGAAAAAAAAAGAAGGATCAAACTCAATGTACGTGTTGCTGTTTGGCCCAGAATAAGTTGGTGAATTCTTATTACATGCTTGTTTTCCTCTGGGCAGGAAAGCGCTCGAAGCTCATTTGAAACCGAGGCGGATCGATAAATCACCGGGGACCATCAATCTATCAATGAGCTTATCGATACGCTCCGGCTGAGGCTCCTCCCACTGCGGGGGGGATGGGGAGGCCATCTTTGGTGAGAACATGTTGGGCAAATAACAGCTCTGTCCACTTGTGCTGAGAAGATTGATGTCGTGCAATGTTTACATGTTGACTCAAGCTGTAACAGAGATACACAGAAGGTCCTGTTTACATGTAAAATAATTAGCACACACACACACACACACACACAGGCGTGCACAGACAGACGATTTAAAAGACGGCTCACATTCTGTTCATGTTTATCTGGATCTAAACAAGATCAAACCGTTTTTGAAAGAGCTCTGCTCTCTGATGGAGGCTGGATATTTGGCTTTGCTGCACTGAAACTCTTTACAAACATCTGCCCCCTTGGCAAATAGATTAGTGTGGGGTGGGGGTGGTGGTGGTGGTGGGGGGCAACACAGAAAACCAAGCAGAAATCCATCTTCCCTAATTAATCACCACTCGTTTTTTAAGTACAAAGTTTTAATAACGGGGATTCCAGCTGCTGTTTTCCCCTGGAAGTATTTAAACCCACTCAGCTGATATTCTTTATTTCTCTTACTGGAACCTAATTTAACTTAAATGTTCTGCTGCTGGAAACATCCTAAATCTTTATTATTCACACATTAAACATGCTTTTACAATTTAAACAGGAAATACATACAAGTAGCTTTAGGAGTTGCAAATCTTAAAAAAGTGACACCTTTTTCTAATTTTTTTTAACGAAATAATGAGTTTAAATCAGGCTTTCACTAAGAGGATGCACATTTGTTATCAGAGGCAGCAGAAACCTGAAATTTAAAGACATTTCAACTAATTCCTCACAGTGGCTTCAAGCACAAAGTGTTGGCAGGTAAAATAAGCTCTCACCACCTCCACCCACGTGCCCTTCAGCAAAGCCCCCCCCCCCCAAAAAAAAAAAAAAAATTCCACCCCAACTTAATCGAGCTGCTGGAAGGCCACAGGCAGAAAAGTGAGACTGCAGCGAGAGTTAACATGCAAGTGTATGTGAGAGCCCTGCAGGGCGATGCCTGAAAAAGAGGTTGCACACTCAGCAAACACGCTGGATAGGAAGAAAGAGAGAAAAAAAAAGGGAATGAATGAATAAACAAGCAGCCCAGAGAAATAAATAAATAAAGTTGTCATGTTTTTATTCAAAGGGAAATTACTACAGTTGAGGACAGAGTGCAGAGAATTTGTTTCTAAAACTAGTGGCTTGAAAACATTGATTTGCATATGGGAAAAGACGCAGCTGCATCCTTTTTCATTCAGCCACATAATCGAGGATGAGACTTGAAGGAAAAAGGAGCTGCTTGTAAACGGAGAAAGAAAAACACAAGAGCGTTGTAGTTTAGGAGCTGGACTGAAGGGACATGAGAGTAAAGTGTCCAAACACACAGTCTCTTATTGGGTCTCTTTTATTTAGATTTCTGGTACCTGAACCACAAGTGATCAGGAAGAGGTCTGTGTGTCCTGATGGAGACGTGACACTTTAGTATTATTATTATTATTAATTATTATTAATGTCAATGCAACACCTTCAGTGAAGTCAGTTCAAACAAACTATGTACAGAATAAATAAATCATAAATATGAGCTGATGAGCTCAAACTAAGTGATGCATGGAGTAAAAAATCTTCTGATTGTCTAGATAAAGTTAAAAATTTTGTTTCAAACGAGTCACTTAAAATGTATTAAATTTCAGAGCTCTGCAGCATAATTAGGAGTAGGAGCCACATGAAATTTAGTTTTAACGTAATGTTGTTTCAAATATCTGAAAGGTTTTTGTACATGGTTGTCAGCACAGGAAAGCTGGCCCATCATAAATCTACAAGACTGACAGTTACACATAAAAAATCAACAAAAGACAACGTGCCGCAGGCTGCGAGGAATTTATCTTTTCCACAAGAGATATTTTTTATCCTATGAGGCAGATGGATTGTTGTTTAAGAAACATATCCAGCCGAACTTTGGCTGCACCTGATCCAGACTCAAGTTTTCTGATTCGGTTTCATGAAAGAGCTGAAGCCACCTCATATTCCTGAAGTTTTATAATTAATAGTAGTTTGTTTATTTATTTTTATCTTAAAATAAAATCTGACTATGATGTTTTTTCCCCAATTTTGATTACAAAAGGGAGAAAAACGAAATGTTAACATCAAAATAATTTGAAAATACTGGTATTTTTGGGGTCAAATTGGGAGATAGATAGAAAGATAGATAGATAGAGTTTAAGTAGCTGATTGCATTTCAATGTAGAGGATTAACTTTGCAATAAAACAACACAAAACAAGAAAGAAAATAAGAGTAGAGTTTGCAGAGCGAGAATGAAAACAACATCTTTCAGCAGGAATTTCCCCACAGGCCAATGCAGAGAAAATGATATTTAGGCCACATTAGCAGATGGCAACGACAGAAACACTAGCACTGTAATGTTGTTTGGATACTGTAAGCCACAACCTGCAGCCATACCAGAGCTTGTCAAATATCTGGTAATGACTAAGAAGGAGGGGTGGGGGGTGCAGACATGAAATACAACTCCCTTTAATTGGAGACAATCTGCACTCTGCATCTGGATTCAAACACACGTTACAATCAATGTTCACTTCATCAACGCCAAAAGACTTGTCCAAGTTTTTGAGCCGTGTCACAACTTTCAGCAAATCTCACCGGTTTTGGAGAAACTTCATCCATCTTACTAACAACCAGAACAACCAACAAATTGATCCAAACTCCCTGCTGTACAAACTTCATGATTCAGGCCCTCATTTGTGTTCCTGCAGACCCAACATGCCTGCATCATATCAGAGCAGCCTGTCTGGTGACATCCAGCAGTTATTTAAAGAATCAGCAGGATATATTGGTGTAACATGAGCACACAGACGTGAATGCATATATATGTGTGTGTGTGTGTGTGTGTGTGTGCTGCTATGTGGCAGCTGACACAATGGAAACAGATTGCCACGGTAGCTCTGCAGCTCTCCATCACATCTTAGCAGAACAAGGGAACGTGAGGCCTAAGGGTCAGCATCACTGCTGCCTGCAGACACAAGGCAGCGGGCCCAGCCATTACTGTTAGCTAATTGGAGTTTTCCTCGGGGTCAGGCAAGCCATCTACAGCGACTTTACCAGCAAAGACCCCCACTCAAACAAGCCTGCATTGTTTTTTAACAGCGTGTCACTGCTTTTTCTCTCTCTCCCCACCTTAAAGGACAGGGAGATGAGGGGGTGGGGGTGGGGGCTGGTTAATAGGAAAAGTCTCTGTCTCCTTTGTGCGCCATTCATCATGTCAAATGTTAATATCTTTAAAGGTCACTGTGAGTCATAAAGAAAAAAGAGCCTTGGCTAAACTTTCTCTGGGATTTCCAGAGGTCTAATCACCAATCGCCAAGTCTGAAGTGTCTCCTCTGATTGGCTTTTGATGGCCTCATTTCACAGCGATTCATAACACAGAAAGGGACAATATATATATATAAAAAAACAACCAGGTAATTTTAACATAATACCATGAAGGGGATTCTCTGAATGGATTTAACCAACTTGAGAAAAGAGAGATGAAGAAATGGAGGCTGGAGGAAATAAAAAGAGGAGAAAAAAACTGCAGCGGCATGATTTATCCAGCTGACTTCAAGCTGAAAAGCAGCAGGCTGCACAAAAAAGGAGCGTAAAAAGCCAGATAAAATAGAGGAAGAAAAGGTTGTGGGAAATAAAAGAGAGGCTGAGAAGCTAAAGACTGCTACTGTCTGACAAGTGTCACACTTGCGCTTCGATCCAGCCTTCCTCCTGCGCTAATGACTGTCAACACGACAAGCAGGGCCGTCTGAAGGGGGAGAAAATTACTCGCTGAAAAGCAATTGACTGACCCCCATCATTTCTCAGGGAACCAGTGACCTGTGAATATTTCATTATGGGGAAAGTCGTGAGGCCCATAGAAATGGGGGGCGGGGGCTGTTGATCCGCTGAACGGTGCCGTCTCCAGCCAAATAGGGAAGCTGGGGGCAGCCCTGTCTGTCGTCTAGCCTTTTTACTACTCCACTCCTACAATAAATATTTTACCCAGAGAAGAAAAAAGACAAAGGAATCTTTCATCAGATCAAGCTGAGAGCTAATGTAGAGAAAATCAAGATGAGAGAAACATTTGTCTTACAAAAGTCTGAGGAAGGGTGGATTTGAGGAAAAAGAAAGTTGTAAAATGTAAAAAAATAAGAATATGAAAACACTGGGAGGTGTGGGTCAAAGCATCCTCTTACCCTCTGTGCGACACGGGTCTTACAATGAGAAACATCGGGGGCCTCGCAATCAAGACGGGCAGGAAGAGAAAGAAAAGACGAGAAAGATGAAAGAAAATCAATCCCCCGGCAAGCCTGATTGATCGGTGGAGTTTTGGACAATTTCATCAGGAGACTCCACTAACCAGAGATGACACGACCCATATTGGAGGGAGAACGCATTGTGGAGATTGATACCCGCATTAGAGGCATCAGGTCGGATAAACGCGGGCTCTGGCAGTAAATACACCAGGCCCGCGTACCCTCTCAATGACGACTTAATGCCAGAAAAATCCTCGCAGCCCACACTTTACTTTGCAAACTTTTGGCTGGACGGGATAATTGAGTCAATTAGGAGCAGCGTAATCCGTGGAAGAGATCTTCAAAAGAAAAATTTACAGTCAAGGTTTGGGTTTGGTCTTAAGGATATAAATAAAGAGAGCTTGGAGATTGTCTGTGTTTATCCAACGATGGAGGGAAAGAGCAGGAGGATTAGACCTGATCTCATTGAGGAACCTCATGTTACATATTGACTTCTACTCTTGACTTTTTTAGTAAAACTTTAATTCACTATTTTTTCGGGTACAACACTGTTTTATAAGGGCTGACTCAGTTAGATATTAAAAAATCTATTGGCGCTGTAATAGAATCTGTGATAATATTAAGACTAAATTTACTCAGAGAGGAGCAGCAGAATCAAGTGTAATATCATTTTCTGGTCATTCTGACATTTCTCTTCATTCCTCATTACTCCAAGACAAGCTTCAAGGATTGGAGGCGAAGGAAAGTCAATAAGTGCATCATGATCCAAACTTCCAGTGAATCCACCTCAGTAAAAAGCCCGTTCTCTGCTCTTTGCCGTGCGTGTCAAACCAATGGAGGGAGGAAATGGACGGGGTGAATGAGGGGGAGGTGCAGAGGGACAGAGGGAATAGTGCTGATCGAGCAGATCGGGCAAGAAAGCATGAAATACTACATTACAGAGGGAAAAGGACAAAAGCAGCCACCAGGGCCTGTTCATGTAGCCTGACAGGGAGGCAGGGGTTGGAAGTAATCATGGGTCACAGAGGCCACATGACTGATCGGGGTACATGGGGCAAATTTTTGCGGATGGTAAATATTTCAGCAGTCCTCGGTGTTGCTGCGGAGGTCAGAAAGCTCCATTTTAAAACACAATAGACAGACAGCTCGCTTTAATAAAACATTTCACATAAACACACAGAACGAAGCTGAATACAAGGCTGCTCTCTCTCTCTCTCTCACACACACACACACACACACACACACACACACACACACACACACACACACACACACACAC
>JAUBOC010000019.1:1780123-1814887 GCA_032275365.1 Anablepsoides cearensis | reverse complement strand
ACACACACACACACACACACACACACACACACACACACACACACACACACACACACACACACACACACAGAAAAATCAGTGTTTTTTTGTCTCTGGGTAAAGCTGCATTTATTGTTTCTGCATGAAATCCATGAGCTACGCCTTGCAGCAGCACAGAACACACGTGACTGCTCCACTTGCTTTGTTTTATTTTATTTTATTCTGCAACTATTTCAAGGATTGATGTAAATTATAAAGAGAGCAGAATAAAAAAAAATAGTTTTGATTTTGCATCAGATAAAATATAATTTAAAAATCGTGCTTGCAGAGAATATATATTTTTTAAACCTAAAACTGTCTATCTGCTTAGATTTGCAAATATACTGGAGTGTGTTTTCGTTAATACTCTGTGTGTCTTATTCTCACTACTATGTTGATCTTTTATTATTTTGTCGACTTTGTGTTTTTTATATTGCAGTGATTTTTGTAAGTTATAGCCTCTGCTACACCACACCTCCTTTAATTAAATTAAATTAAATTTACCGACCTAGAATAACAAAAAACTGCACCTGAAATTTTCTATAACACTGCAATAAATCCCAACAGCACACATGGTCAATTTAGCTTCCATTCAGTTAATTACTACTAACAACTAATCCACCCACAATGTTGTCATTTAAACTTTGGCTGGTTTATTTGTCCTGTTTGTTGGGGTGGTGTGACAATAATCTGGATTTGTTGTATTATTATTATTTATTAGCTGTAAAGCGCCTGTGTAAAACTGCATATTGTATTTTATTGTGCAAGCTCTGAAAAGAATATTTTTGACTCCAATTGCAAATAACGGGAATTGAATCAAACAAACACAGCACATAAATTAACTGGAGTTACATTCATTAACGGTTTTCGTATCCTATTGTTGGATTTACACAAAGAAACTCAGAGTCGTGGTTTAAACCCCCCATCAACTTGTTTAGTCTGTGTTTGCAGAGCAGAAATACCAGCTCAGAGGTAAACAGATGTCAGGTTTGTAGAGATGCAGCAGATTTCAGTGAGACTGAAATCATTTTCACTAAGAAAAGAAGGAATCACAACTGAAGATTTGCACAAAAGCTACATGTTTGGGACGTGTTTGGTGGATAATTAAAAAAAAAACTGACACTTAAACTCTAACAATGAATGAATTCACCTGGTAAAGTATGATACTGCATAAACATTTACGCGGATTTATTCACATTTTATTTGTTGAAAATTGTCCGTAACTATAAAAGTGCACTTGATATACTGTCAAGTGAAGAGTGTTAAATAATTACGCATCACATATTGTGTTTAAACCTACTATTAAAGTCATGTTTTAAAAGAGGATTTTAAGGTATAAAGTTTTACTCAAGGAGTCACTATAATCACAGTTAAAGTTTTTCTTTAGTGAAGCTGCTTTAAGACAAGAGGTAAAATGAAGCAGGTGAATGTTGGACTCACATTTTACTTCCTTTTTTCTACCTTAAAAACAAATCTTGAGGAACACACTGGATTTTCTGTCTCCAATATGCTGCTGATGAGGGAAGGGGACAAAAATAAATATCTAAATAATGGTGGTAAAAAAAAAAAGCCTTGCTTCCAGCTCATCAGGCTGGCATTTCCCCAGCAGAGAACTGGGGTGCTTTACGGATACACAACATCAGTGCCGGTGTGACAGTGCACATGGATCTCATCCATGTATCGCTGGCTGAACATCACTTGCAGCAGCTCCTGGTGACACATCCAGCTCAAACCCTTTGTTGACTACCCAGAGTTACTCTGCTCGCTTTGTCCTTCAGCACAGGTAGCTCCGTCAAAGTAAAAAAGACTCAGAGTCTGAGTTTGGTCCAGAGGCTTTCTGCTGAGCCCCCCTCCCTTTTGTCTCCTGCAAACCTGGCAGCCGATGTCAAAAGCTGCTGAGTGGGGTTAGAAAAGCGACGTTGCCCCCCCTTTCCCCACTTTTTCCTCTGCTATTCTCACAAAGTGTGTAAAAATGCAGCTAAAACGATGGTGGTGCAGGCAAAACAGAGCTTGTTATAGTGTCAGAGATGAGATCGGTCTCTCATCTTCTGTTTTACATTAATGCATGTCTGCAGGAAAGTTGATTAAAGCCTGAGTGGAGATGTGAACTCCTCACCCGCTCTGCCTTTCATCACTGTTGAGGTGGGGAGGTTAGGGTGGAGCCTCCTGCTCTGCTGTGTATGCACTGAGATTACGGCCACGAAGGCCGCATTACAGCACCCTCAAAGGGGAATCAGGAGCTGGGGGGTGGGTGGGGATAGGGTGGCCTGGGTGTGGGTGGCTGCAATAAAAAACTGGATGGTGGGTGCTCATTTATCAAACACCTGGAGGATAACCTCCTCCTCTTTTCTCTAGCATCAAAAATGTGTCATGCGTTAAAAGAAAAGCTCTCAACCAGAGCTTTGAGCTTGAACCTGTTGTTCTGTCCTTGTGGCAAATTAGCAGTTATAATGAGGTGGAATCCAGTCCTCAGTTCCGCCATTAAAAAGCACTCTGGGGTCCTTGGTAGACCCAGTGACAAGACCATTGGTGTGTTAAAGCGATGAAATGCATGCCCCGGACCTGAAGCATGTTCCGGCTGAACTCTTGACCCCTCCTCCTCAGTGCCGCCTTCACTTTGGTCTTCTCTGACATGGCTCCTAAGAGCTGTGTTTCCTGATCCCAGAAACCATTCACCCATTTACCCATTTTGAAACAATGTAATGGTCACAATGACGTCTTGGGCCTGATTCAATAGGTACTTGAAGAAAAGCGAAACCTGCTGGGATTGGCTTAAATGATGAAAACTATTGTGCTCCGAAAGAATCAATTGGTGCTTTTCAGCGTAATTCGATTCTTTTCACAAAGGGACTTGGGAGGCAATCTTAAAATGGAAATGCCACTTTGCTGGAAGTGGTTGTAGACAAGAAGGAGAGAGAAGGATTTGCATGGTAAGACACCATCTCCTGTGGACAGTACACCTTTCAATCATGTCGCTATGTATCATGCAAGCCACATTAGACTTTGTGCTGAGTGCAACAAAACCCCTGCGAGTGTTTTCATTCCCATCCAGATAATTACTCTGACGAGGGTGGGATGCACCACACCTCTTTGCTTGCATCCACCGCAGAACGGCTCCTCAGTGGATAGCATTTTAAATTGATGTTGTTTTACATTTTCCTTGTGTTCTATTAGAGTAATTTAAATCACTTCCAAGTTCAGCGATCGCTGCAGATAAGTTCTTGAAGTAGAAACCAAACAGCTTTATCTGCTTTTAAAAGAGAGTGCTAGGAGTTCAAGTAGTCACTTTCAGCCAGCCAGCCTTTCAGGTATTCACTGCAGGGGACAGTGTTTCATATGATTGCATAAGATTAACAGTATGATATCCTCAGAGTAACAGCATCTTGTTATCTAATAAAGGCAGAGCTACAAATTGGCTTTGATAAAAGAAGACCAGAGGGCAATGATGCCACAAAATTCAAAAAGCTTTGGTGGTTGATTTTAATCAAGACTGGCATCCATTTTTTCTGGATGAAAACATTTTGTCTGCACCTAGAGTCAAGCTGTTAGGAATACCGCATCAGGTAAAAGCAAGTAGACAAATTGAGGAGTAGAGTGAAGCTATGATGCGTGAAAAGAAGAGATGAATGGCGATGCAGAAAGAAAACGCCGAAAGGCAGCTCCTTTCTCAAACGCCAATCCAGCAGGATGTCGCTTATCTCTCTGGCTGGCAAAGTGCGGTTGAGGCTCCGGTCAGCATCCTTAACCGCGATCTGTCACTCTACCTTCTTCCATTTCACCCTCACCTGCCTCCCCCCTCCTCCCCCACCGAGCTGCTCTGGGACCAGCTCAGTTTCAACCTGGCTGCGGTTGGAAGCTAACTAGACGAGGAGTTGGACTGCTCCGGGGAGTGTTGGGCATGCAGGGCGGTGAGGGTGGGTGCCAGGCGGTTGTTAGGGGCTAACCCATGGGGCTGTTCAGTTCAGGGGCCCTTCTCTTCTCTTTCTCTCTGTCTGTCTTGGCAAGAGAAGAGGTATAGTGTCTGCTGCATCATTAATGAAGGCGGTCGACACCCCGTGCAGCAGTGCCCAGCAGCTAAAGTCTCTCCTGCCTGCCACCAGCCTTAGAGCTTGAAAGAGAACTGATGTAGTGTATATCCACACTATGGTAATGACAGAGGTAAAGCCAGGCCTCACTCTGCTTTGGCAGCCCATGCTGTATAATCAGTTGTGACAGACGGAATACCTCGGAAGATGGAGAGGTCTGCTAACTTTAAGCTGGACTGGATTGTAAAGTTTATGAGCACCAAAGAGGCACATTCAACAAGCATCCATCACAGGAAACTTACAAACATGAAAGGTGCTGTCTCTCTCTCTCTCTCTGATATTTAATCTCAGCTGAGCGCCGAGGAACAATGAACTAATTAAAAGACTTTTCCCCCTTTCAGAACTCAAGTTTGATTGAATCCTGGATAAGCTGCATCTCAAAGAGAGATGATGTTTCTGTCAGAGACTGTTTACTGTAAAATGAACAATAGATACAGACAGAAAGGGAAAGAAATATCTCTGCTTTCATCTACAGTGAAGACAAGCATGTCACAGTTGTTGCCTCCTCACATTTCCAGATCAAAGTGCCTTAGTTCAGTTCCAAACCTTCAAATCACAGCCATACTTCATTTTGAGAGTTGAACTCTGCGTCGGTGCAATCAATACAGCTTTTTGATTTCAGCTGAAAAATTGCCACTTCTCAGAAATCTCTGCGAGCAGACAACAACATATAAAGTGTATTTAGAGGCCCAACCTGTAATTCAGAGATAAACACAGGGTAGCCCCTCTAAAACATCGGAAGCGAGGGACAGGAGGCTATAAATCTGTAGCTGAATATGAAACATCCCTTTGACAAAAAGCAGGACTACAAGGTCCGAGTTAAGCTGCAGTTTGTCAACACTGACTAAATTAGTTTTGTTCCCTGCAGCCTTAGAGTTATTACTAACCAAATATTAGTTCTTCATGCAAATAAAAAGACAGAAAATGAACCAGGATTTTACATTTAATGAGACAGGAAGTTACATTTGTATTTGTTCAACCTGTCAAGTCTTATTTAGAGCTATTACAAGTGTGTGTGTGTATATATATATATATATATATATAAGTGGGTTGTGACTTTTTAGTAGACAGATTGCTGTGAAAAGTAGAAACTATTAGGACGTTCTCAGACACATTTTAATGCCTAAAATAAAAACAGTTTTAATTGCACAACAAATATTCATTTCTCAGTCTATATGGTTTATTAAAAATGGTGTATTCATGGTGAATAATAAGATATAACACTGAGCAGTGATAGCAGTGAATGTAGATTCTGCTGAAATTGAATAATTAAGTGATGGAACAATCTGTTGTTCTTTAATATTGATAAATGGGGATTTATTCTGATGTCTCAACCATCTTTGCAAACTCTCTGTGTAGCTAACCTTTCCAAATATTAAGAAATTGTCTTAATGGAAAAATATCTGCATATAGTCATGATATTTGACTACATCTTTTCTGTGTGAGAAACAAATAAAATCGGTGACAGGAAATGTTACATTAGGACTAAAATAAGTGTTTCAGGTAAAATCATGTCACTGGAAGGGAAAAAAATAGTGATTTTAGTGTCAGATTGCCCAAAATATATTTTAGTATATACATAAAAATAATTGCAAAAGAACTGACAATTAAACCTTTTTCCTCTAATTACTGTCTTTAATGAAGGAGCAAGTTGTAATTTATTTTTTCTGAGTAGCACAAGCCAGAAAAAGTCGACCCCATTTCCCACCGTTGCAGCTCAGTGTTAAGCTGCAGATTTCACTCTGACGAAGACGTGAACATGATTAATAACTTATGAATCACGCTGACTGAAAATCCTTAGTTGTTGCATTAATTAATGCATTGTTTTGGCATTAAGGCGAGCAGAGATGTGCAATCCTGACGAGGTTTTACACAAATTAATTAACGTGTCTTCGTGCATGAAGCCGCATAAGAATTCAGGCGAGCTGATGCGCCCGTGATGTAAAAGGATACCCGCTGAAATCATCTTTCAAGTTTTATTTTGTTACTTGCAGCATTTGTGAAGCGATCAAAGTCTACATTAATTTGTGCTAAGCTGTGACAGAAAGCTGCTATTGTTGCATTTCCTGCTTTAATTTCAAATCAACGCTATAAAAATCAGTTGGAGGTGGCGTGAGGCGTCCATAAAGGAAGCGATGTCCATAAAACACTAAGCTGGCTTCACACTTGCATGTACAGCATTTTTTGCACATGAAAGGTAATTAATAATAAAACTAGTAAACCCATGTTCAAAGCCTTCATTGTTGATGTGCTCTCTGAACAGTCTAAAAAGCATTTCAGTTGGCCACCATTGACTTCATGAATAATTATCATACTACACACGGGCTTGGTGGGCGGCTTCTTCAGAAAACTGTGGAAAGCGTTTACTCTTGTGACATATGGACTGGGCTGCACGGGATACTAAATGTTGTGTGTAGATTCAGAAAATGCTGTTAAATATTTCATTCCACACCACCTGTTTTTTAGAGGAGAGCGCCTGGGCAGTCAACATGAGAACGCTGCCCAGAATCTCAGACGTCCGCTTGCACTGGCAGCAGGGCCAACTGAATAGTAAAACTCAGACTAAAAAAATACTAAAAGAATTCCCTTCTGGAAGCTACAACATGCATATAATTTTACCCCCCCCCCCCCCCCCCAAAAAAAAAAATGTGCAAAATAGCAGGCTTATTTAGGGCTTCAACATTTATGGAGGACTTTAACAAAACCTCTTAACAGACAGATTAGAAAATAGACATTTGTGTAAGTGTCAACAATGCACTTGTCAGTTCCAGTCAAATGTGAGCTTTTATAAAATAGACTCAATGCTAATCGACATATGAATGAAGCAGGAAGGCAGGGTTATTCAGGAAGTGTACCGCTGCAGCCCCTCCACTCCCAGAATAGCCTCCAGCTTTACTGGATCTTTGGCTCTTTGTTAGCACTTCGCCTCGAGCCTCCGCCTGCTGCATTTGTGCAGAAAGCGACAACAAAACACTTGTTTTTTAGAGGGAAGAGCCCAAATCTGATTCAACTTCAGAGGATTAGAGCAACAAAGGGGAGCTCATGCACTCGCATGTACGTTCCTCGCACAACATCTCGCACACACATGCGGGATCAGCTTCTGCCCAAGTGGGAATGAACTGCTCCAGAAAGGCCAAGGCCTTGGCAAGGTAATTAACCGAGGTCGCTTGTTTCACATGGCAGAGTCCATTAAGTGCCATGTCACACTGATGTCAGGGTAAAGGTAGCGCGCACGCACACACTCAGACAGACGCGCACGCGCACCCCCCAAATGAAGGCAGGAGTGTCCGAGGTGAGGAGATAGTGAAGTGAGAATTACTGAGGAAAATGAACAGGGAGAAGTGGCTGTGGCTTCTCTGGGGCTCTCCAAGCCATCCCTTCCTAATCAACAAGCTCACTCCCCCCTCCAGGTCCTGCCATCGATCGGCACCTCTACCACCCCAGGGCTGTGATGAGGAGGGAGGGGGGAGAAGTGGATGTGATACCCCCTCCATATACCCTCTAATTGCCCTGCCTGCACCACTACCACCCAGCTATCTTATCGAAATGGCCCCCACAGTAACTGATGGAGCAACAATTCTGCTGGCAAAGCTTGAGAACAGGCCTCACTGTGAGCCCATTAGGCATGGATGACCACACCAGATGCTTGGGGAGTGGAGGGCAGTGGAACGAGTGGGAGGGGCCGAATTAGCCGAGGGAGGACGTGGGTACACTAAAACGCAACGGCGAATGGAGCGCAGGTTTATATTCCTGCATGCGAACACGCTGAAGCATTAAACTTTTTGTGCTGTTCAGACAACTGCTCCGGCTCATGTCACATCGCCCCCACTGAACAGACCTCCACACAAACTAACTGTGGTTTATCTCCCACTTAACACATGAGCCAAAGGAAACAAGAGAGTCACTCAGGGGCCGAGCGAAGGGGGCTGAGGAGGGGACAAAAAAGAGGCAGGGACTGAAAAAAGGTGAAGTAATAAAGAACCAAAACAACCGTCACGATAAAAAAAGCAGGAGTTCATTTCAAATGAAACACATGTGTGTCAGCTTGAGGTGAAACCACTCCAATGCAGTATGCAAAGGAAAGGATGCTCATCACAGATGTCTTTCTGTGATTGCTCTTAAAATAATGATCGTACAGAGTATTGTTTTAAACGCGTCGGACCAAGTGTGCGAGCGCACACTTGGTCGACTGAGGCGACCGAGGCGGAGTGCGTTGATGAATGGATGTGCAACCCGCAGCCCCATGAGCTGCCGCTACGCCACCCAGAGCAGCACCGCAATTAAACCAGCAAAGGCCTGGATGTTGAGACCGGAGGAGAAGTAGCCGGAGAGCTTCAGACAGCGAGGGCTGAACTGAACACTGTGCTGATTTGTGCACCGACTGTCCTCGAGAATAGGGCCATGTATTTTTAATCAATGTCAAAGTGATGAAGTGTGTGTTTGCCACAAAAAATCCCCTGACAAACACAAATAGAGGAAGACAAACTCCCCAAGGGTCCCCTTTGTGCACATACAGAGAGATACAGAGCGCCACCAGGCAACGACTGGACTTCTCAGTTTCCTACCTTATAGGAGACCCTATTTCTTCATCCGTCTAACATGAAAAGCAGCCTTATTTGCAATGCAAGTGAGATTTTTAATAACAATAAACAATGTTCAGATAAGTGCTCGGCTGGCCGATAATTAGAAATTGGCGGATCATGGCCATCCCTCAAGACAGACACATGCTGACGTTACTGCAGGTTATCTGGTATTGGGAATCATTCCTGAAGCATAAACAAGCCAGGGAGATAGGCTGGCTGCCCTCCAACAGCCTGTCTCCTCAATTTTACAGGCCTCTTTTCCCCTTTCAGCCAATTCAGCCCCAAATATCGATCAGCACAGAGAGGGAGAGGGAGGGAGAAATTGAAAGAACGAGATGGGAGGGGGGAAAAAGACAGAGAAAGGAGGGAATTAGAGAGATGAGGATGGTGAGGGAGAGCGGAAATGGAGGCCAAAGAGGTGAGATATGTGGATAAGTTGCAGAAGGGCTGAAACTTTTTTTCTTTTAGTGAATCTTACTCAACAGTGTAAAACGGGGTGTGGAGAACCAACAAAAACAGAGGTGTGAAAAGGATGGGGGATCATGTCGGGTCTCAACTCCTCCTCATCAGATATGTGATACTGAAAGCCGTGGCGCCGTATTCTGATCATTAACCCAAAGACCAGTGACCTAAGAAGAATGCTCTGTGATCCCTGACTGAAACGCAGAGCATTAAGACGACTTCTGGATGATTGCTTTAGATTTATGGGACCACAGAATGTGGCCGGGTGGACTTGTGGGCACAAATGAAGCCACAACTACAGTTCTGTGATGCATTATTCTCATAAGATCTCTCTGCTTTTATTGGACTCTTTACAGTCCTGCCTCCCCTTATTTGGACTCCACTGTACTGCATGTAATCTGACAAGAGACTTCAGGGGCTTGATTCGATTACATGAAATGAAATTACAACACATTCAATGCACAAAAGCACTCTGCCTTATCAGAGAAACCAATTGGAATGCTACTTAAAGAAAGATTGTTATGTCCTGGAAGAAGTTGGATGATCTTTGACCCTGCAGGACGGACAACCGGCATTGAAAAAAGGGGCGGGATTATTCTAAAGAGAAGCTGCACATAGTTTTACGCACTATAAGATATTCATGAGCTAAGTTGCACAGTGTTTTTCCCATTTGAAAGGTTCATGCATTGTTTAGGCGGCAGGGCAGAAGGAAACGAGGCTGCATGGTGTAATGTGGCCAAACTGGACTGCTGATTTATGTGCACGGTCAACCCAGTAAAAAAAAAAAAAAAAAAAAAAAGAAAAAAAAAGGCAGCAGGAAACATAATAATAATATTAAAGAAGAGAAATGTTTCCACTGATCTGTGTTGCTCTGTGTTTGGTTTAACAAGAACTAAAGTGTGTTTGTGACACACCAAGAGCTTTGGGTCAATGGTTCAACTTTTCCTAAATTGTGTCTGCTGCATTTTTAATTGCAAGTGTTCTCAACTATTGATGAGGTCGAAGATTAAAAGCAGCCTGTGGGACTATTTTTTTTCTCTTCTAGTATCACCTAACAGCTCAGACTGATTTGAGGCATGCACAGCACAAAGCTTGTGCTACTGCCAGGGGGGCCTCATGAAATAAATGGGCTGCCTGCTCTTTTACACCCCTCTGTCTTATTTACACTAATGTTACAGCAGGGATTAGGCAACATAAAACCCAAAACAGAGGCCAAAATGGCATTGATGGTGGGCTGAGATGTTGTCAACATGGTCACTTCAAACTGTTTGTATACCTGAACCCCCAAGGCCTTCCAGTCCTCTGCTGCAGTGGCCCCTCCCTGCTCTTCACAATCACAACAGCAGCATATACTAATGCTTGGGCCAGAAGTGGTCGCCACATTCCCGGCAAACATAACCCAATCTTTAACCTCTTTACAGTGCGCATGATATACTTTGCAAGCAGGGGCCAAGAGTTTATCCATTATGAATGAGACCCATATTACTCCAGGCATTAGCAATGTATGAGCTGGGCTTTAGAAACACAAGGTCTGGGTTTTTTCTGCCTGCCTTCCTGCCACTCCTTGCTCCCCTCCTCGCCGTTTTATTCCACTCCCGTCCACGTGCTGCTTCCCTCACACAGCCTCCTGTGGATGCGCTGACTCCTGCCTGACAGCTCATCTGGCCGAGCCCCGCCTGTCCGGTCGGCAGCTCCGCGGACGCGGGGAGTCTGAGGAGGCAGGACTGCGCCCAGGGCTACAGCCCTCCACTGATCTTAGCTTTGCTTGCTCTCTAACTCATCACTCGTAACCCGGGCGACCCTTGACTCAGCTGTGTCGCTGGTGCACTTCCCTGCCTTCCCTCGGTCTTATCTGGATGTATCTACTGACTTTGTGATGGTATCTGATTTCCCAGAGCCAGCCAACTGAAACTTTAATGAAATGCAAGCAAGAAGACAAAAGTAAAACATCAGGACAGAATATACTACTGGGCTATTCCTACCAGCTGCATTGCTTACAGCTTCCAATACATTTTTCATGCATTTCTCGACTCACATAGGCCTAATGAGGAATGTTTGGTTTGTTTTAATGCAAATATAGCAGTGGGGAATGCATGAGACTACAACTATATGTCTTAAAATAAAAAAAGAAAATCACCAACACATACCAGAAAGAATGGACAACTCAATTTCATCAGGCAGATTCTTTTTTTTTTCTCTCTCTCTTTGGATCTAACAAACAAATCAATGAGGGCAGAGCCTGCGAGAGGGATTGTGATGACTTGTGCACCTTTACTGCTTACTTATAGAATTTTGGGCACGCAGAGTTGGTTGGGGAAGATGGTGCAGAATGTTCCAACGGGGCCCGGAGCTTCCCAGGGCTGCAGCCCTCATTTCCACCTCCTCTCTGCATTCCCCACTGTGGGACAACAAGATTACAAAAGCCCCTGGGGAGAAGCCAGCTCCTGGCAGGCGCCAGGGTCTCCTGCTGGTTGCCTGAGAAAGGGAGCGCACTTCGGTATCACTCTCTGGTTTTAGCATGGGCTGGCCTGATAAAGATTCTCCTTTTTAAAAGAAGCTAAAACTGCTCAAACCATTAACCTCCAGTGTAGTCTTGCATCACATTACTAGAAAACTGCTATGTAATTACTGGCAATGTGGATGTATGTGGTTTCAAATCCCATTAAAGATCTGAAATGTACAGAATGCTATTAACTACAAGGTAATATATGAGAGTTTGTCCCATGTTGTCCCCGTGTAAAAAGGAAATTAACATAGTTTCAGCCGGGCTTCAGCCACAACAAATAGCGGAGGACAGGAAGGAGTGTGGTGAGCAGTCGAGCGGCAAGAAGCCTGGACAAGGCCTATTATGACAGGAAGCTCGACTCATCAGCCATTCAGGGCGCTGTAAGAGGAGACATAAATCAATGGTGTGCCAATTATGACACCACACTGAGCTGTGTGAGTGCAGGGAATTAGCTGCACAAATCTCAGTATCAGGTTCAGTTAGATGGGCTGCTCTCCGCTGGGGAGGGAAAGCCAATGAAACACCGCAGGGAGGATAGAAGGGAGGCAGGGAAGGGAAAAGAGAGACGAACAGAAGTAAACACTGAAATCTGATGAAACTCATTACAGTTGATAGGATATCAGCAAAATGCATTTATCTCTTTTGTTCTTTTTTCAGCCCATAAACCCAGAGCACACACGGAAGAGGGGAGTTTCAGAAAAAGACTCCGCGCCTCATCGTCAAACATTCAGCGAGCCCCGACAGAAGCATCTGAGGTGAACGCTGTGAGACTTCAGCCGCCACACATCAAGCAGAGTTCTCATATTTCATTCTCTCGCACAGAGATTCCTCTCCTACCAACATTAAACTTCACCTGACACCTCTCCTTCTGCACACACTTGCTGAGTGCAATCAAGCAGGCGTCTGAGTCTCGTCTCTGGGATGCTGGGAGTGCAGGTTTGAAGCAAGCAGCGGCTTTCAGCTGGGCCCGAACACGATTCCCTGACACCACCGAGCGCACAGCTGTATCCCAGAACTTAGATTCTGATTAAATGGAAACAGAACAGCCCATTAAAGTCATTAACATACATCTCCAGTATGCATGGGGGATGTGCACCAAAAGGGTGTGCATGCACAGTAATGTAGCGCATATATTAAGAAAAGATCCGCAGATAGGACTTGAAAGAGCATATCTTGCAAAAGCTTATATATATTATTTATCACGCAGACATCAAAAAGGAGACTTTGTAATGACCTTTTTAATTCATATGCAAAGGTAATGCAGATTCTGAAAATGAAAATCAACCCAAAAGCACCCGGACTTTAGACTCTGGCAAAGCATGGCTTTCCATTTCAGATCTGCCACTATCTCTGAATTAATGTTACAGCAGATATATCACTGCTTTATCTCACAAGCAATCATGTAGCACCCGATCTTCTTTTAATTTCTCAGATTAAGAGGTGGTGGTTTGAAAGAAAGAAAAAAGACTAACATGTCTTTTTCTAACCGTAGATTTCGTTAAACATTAAATGAAATTCTCCTCATTGTTCTTAATGTTTTTTTTACTGAAAGCTATTCACAATAATTAGTTACTTGCTTTAAAATGCACAAAATAATAATTTTGTTATAGAATGAGACGTTTATTTTGAAACACATCACATAATCATATAAACTTTTCTGTCGTATGAGTGACGTCTCTTTTCTTATGACGACTCAAAAGTTGAACAAATAAAAACAACGTAATTTAAAACTTACATTCCTAAATAACTAGACAGTTTTTCACGTTACGTCCTTAAATCACTTAGTGGTTGATAAACAAATAACACGTGGATTATATGTGCATTTCTGGTCAACACTAGAGTGGATACACTGTTAGCATTGGCTAACATATTAACCACTAGGTGTCGCTACATTCTACCTAGTTACCTGTTAGGAAGCTGAAAGATCTTCAGTCCAGGGTGTTTTTTTTATCTCCCCCCACAAACTGTCAGACTGATTCTGTTTTCCAAAACAGAAAATTGATGCTCTGAGGAAGGCAGACCACACAGAAACAATATTTACCCCCGTGTTAGAGAGTGGAAGCCAGAGTGAGCTCCACATCGTAGAAATCAAGACAAGATGAGTGATGTCTGAACACACGGTTGTACATCACAGCCTGCAAACAACTCAGACCAAGTCGAGCTTTGTTACTGAACCAAATCTTCAAGATGCAACAATATGGTTGTGTATTAGAAATAAATACCTCAAATATCTCATTTTAAACTAATCTGGACTAAAGCAACAAATCATTGTTGGTTCAATGCAAAAAGCAAATAAACAATGTAAAGAAAGATTAAATATGGCTGCATTTGTTTTTTTGTTCTCGTGCTGTTTTTTTCTCTGGTGTGAGATTTAATGTTTCAATTAGCTTCATCTTTGAAAAATGGAATCACACAAAACATTAAGAAATGCCCCGTACAAGATGACATCAATAAAATGTTGCAAAAGACATTTCATGTCACTGAGTTGAACAGCGGAGATATTGCCATGTGAAGAAACAGGAAGTGATGTCAAAGGGGAATGTCTGAATGTAAATAACAACGCAGACTGTAGAGAAGAATCAGATGTTTCTTCAAATCATTTTGAGTTTATCAGAGATGAAGAGTCGGAGTTCGAATATTATTATTTAAATCCACAAAGACGGGAGTTCCCCTTTGATGTCACTTCCTGTTTCACTTTGGCTTTGCCAAGTTTAAAAGAAAATATGCCAATTATGTTATGACAATATAAATGTTTCTATTAGAAGGATATGCACGTCACGGGCACTTTAAAACACTTTTAATTTATCACTCTTATTAAGATGCTTTCAATTAGATAACCCGTTTAATTTGTTACAATTAAAACACAACACAAAGAGTGCCACCAACCAGGAAGTCAGGAAATTTGATTCTATTAAAGCTAACGTCTCCTCACATCTTGCTGATGCTAGAAACAAACAGCCACAGTAGCACAAACAAAAAAAATTAGCATATATTGAAATATGGACGGGCTGCCAAAGAAGTGCGACAGAGACGTACCCTGCATGTCTGACAACTCCTGGAGATTCACTCACTGCAGGGGCAGCTGGGGGGGCGGGGGGCACACATCCTCAGTGAGCTGCTCAGGTCAAAGCCTACATCATCACTACATGTTCAAGTCATCAGACACCAAGCCTTGTTGCCCACAATCCCTGCTGGTTTTGGTTTCTGCTCAACAGCTGACAAATCGTGAAAGTTTTAATTGTACGCTGACCTTGATGAAAGGAACGGACATCATTTATCAATTAGGAGAGCAATGGGGTGATGTGAGGAGAAAGTGTCTGCTGACAGAATTATTTTTCATCTCATCTTTGGCTCAGTCAGCTCTTCGTTCAGAACAGAGCGGCTTCTCAGGTTGAAACAATTTTCATCCCGCAGTAATGATTTTTTTTATTACCATTACATGTTTTGTTGCTCATCCCTCCCCTCCCCTCCCCTCCCCTCGCTGCAATCTGCTGTTTACCAAGTATATTTCAAAAAGAAAGAAAAAAAATAATAAAGAAATGTTAAAAACTGAGAGGGAGCGGGTATGACCAGCCTAATCTGTGCGTGGGTGCTTTACTGTGCTTCCACACTATGGCTTTTCATGACATGAACATCAAATCCCCGGAGAATACAGCTGCCATGATGAGATGTGTTTTTATGGGGATTTAGGCTCTGCAAGAGCGATTTGAGTATTACCTATTGTCAAAAATGTGCAATGCAAGGCGAGCTGCAGCAATGCAGAATGAGGATATTAAACAGGCCTGTTAATGTTTTACACACTGTTGTTGATGCTCCTGTAGACCCGTAAAGTCTTGACAATAACTCTTGGTGTTGAGTGGTACAGGGCACTCATTGAAAGGTTGTGAGTAGGAGGTGCATAAAAGATGATAATTCTACTTTTTTGAGGAACTGGAGGTGCGGCAGCCCCCACCAGCGCCCCCATCGTGCGAGGGGACATCATTTTTCATCCCTCACAAAAGGCTCCGTGAGCCCGTCTTTACCCGGCGAACAACAGACCAGCTTACCCTTCAGTTCCTCACACGTCTAAACGCTGGCGGTGCTCATTACAGTCAGGCATCAGAGAATCAGCTCGGCCTGCTTTTTCCAACTCGGAGTAAAAGTCCAGCTACGCACCCAGATAGATGTGTGACCAGGAGCCAGAGAAGGCCAGCGCCAACCTTTTGAGTGGTGGACTGCCATTCTCATACACCCAGCCCCAGATTGACTGCGCCTTCAGCCAGATGAGAGAGCCTGCTCATGTGTGAACAACCCTGACTGCTTGCAAAAAGCCTGCAGGTCTGAGGGAGCATTTTACAGCCTGTTTAACAGTAACTTCAAAAATCCCTCTGTCCCATTTTTTTTCTCTCTTTCCACAAAGAGATTTCTCAGACATCAGGCCTTGGATGCTGATTGCCTCTGAACGTGGTGTTGATTAAAAAGTCAGCAATGTTCAGGCTTTCTTGTTTTCTCTTTCTTGTGGATCCTGGGAGTACAAACAGCTCGATAGGCTGCGTGTGAAAGTCTTCGGGCCTTGTGTCTGACGAGGGACCCTTGGTGAGAGAGAAAAGGGGGCTGCCTGCCCAGCTTCTGGAATCCAATAAAGTGCTTTATTCTGGGGCTGAGGCCGACGTGAGGCTAATCTTTGATCTGAACTGGAAGCTGAGGGCTCCGGAGCGGGCCACGCTGCCCGATTATTTATGGGAACTTCAAAGGTTCCGCTGATCACACTTGTGTCTCTTATCTAGCGAGTGAGAAACAGCCACAACAACAAAAAGTGACTTTGTAAGGAAAGTGGAAATTCAGAGCAAGGTGGGGATAAAGGTGTGAGCGTTTGAAATAAAAGGGGGAAGGGGGTTTGGCGGGATCAGGCCGACGCCTGCCTGGGAACGTGGGTCCAGCCGACAGACAGCCGGACCCGAGGAGGACGGGTGCTGCTCCCCCCTTTCCCTCCATCTTCTCGTGGAGGAGTGGAAAAGCCGCCAGTGTCAGGAAACCCTGCTCCCTTTCTTTCTCCCCGCCCTCCCCTCCTTCCACTATCACCGCCGCCACCTCCACATCACATCAGAAATGTGACTGGCCTCAAACTGCTGACTTGCTCACAGTCCATTGAGTTTCCTCTCCTTATCAAATTACAGCCACCTCAATAACCCACTCGCTGCAGCACGCCGGAAGAAATGAGGTTTTCTCCACCGCCCGCCCCTGGCACTGCACTCTTTTTTCCTTTGCTTTTCTCCTCTCTCACATTTTTCTTTCAAAAACAGCAGACAGGGTGGAGAGGGGGGTGGGTGATGTGAATGTTTTTGTGCGTTGGTAATATCGTCCCAATGTGTCAGAAGGGTAGAGTTGGCTCATCTGCAGCACAACGTTCAGAGGGTAGCCTTCATCTGGAACGTTTTTATTCCTTTATTTTTTTACTTTTCGTCTCTGTAGTCCTTTAAGACCCCGTTTCCCTGCTAGCACCAGCAGTCTTTGGTCATTTCCTACTTTTTCCAACCAGCAGTTGTCAAACAGAGCATCATGCCTGCACTGCCTTCCCTCTCTTACTCATTTACCAAGAGAACTACCACCATGTCTCAGTGGAGAAAATGACACGGTCCCATCACCTGTTATACACCTGCAATGAAGGAGCTTTGGGGAGCCAACGAAATGGACCCCGCAAGGTCATCTGTCTCATTTTGCGAGCGAAGCCGCTGTTATTACAAAGTTAGAATGAAAAGCCTCATCCTCGGGTCAGCTGTCAGACACATGATGGATGTCATTTAACCTTCCTAACAGCTGGTTACTGCTTTAGACACCGAAGCAAATAAGAGCCAGGAAAAAAAAAAAAAGTTGGAAATACTTCTGCTCGCTTGAATCCATTTTCTCCTGATACGACATCACTGGCTTCGAAAAGTAATTGATTTATTTTCAACATCAACAGCATTGATGCTTTTTTTTTCTTTTTCTTGAGGTCATAATTGCTCCCACATTAATGCATGCAAATGAAAGTTCGGGATAAATTTTCGGGGAACTAGCGCCTCCACCTCCTGCTCCCACACACACACACACACACACACACAAACACTATTTCACCAATGTGAATTAACATCAATATTTATCTTAGTTCTATTATCCAATTCTTACCTCATTCACATGCTAATTGCTACAATTACCATTAAATAAGGGCCCCGGTTCAGAGGAAATAACCTGCTGCTGAGCACTTGAATCACCGACTCGTCACCTGTGCACACAAACACACACAAACACACACCTTTCGCAGGCAGCGAGGCAGCAAAGAAGAAACAGAAGGTGTGTTAACATCTGCCTGGTGGTGGATGTTTAAGTCTCAAAACGCCTGACAAATCTACGCTGCAGCCATGAGCGGGTACATATTTTTGGAAGCCTCCGCTGTCAGTGGCATCACGGCTGGTTGTCTGAAACAAGACGACAGCAGAAATAACTGATTTGAAGAGGAGCCCAAATTGAGAATGAACGCGCATGTATAATGATTGGATGGAACCCGGGGAGGGTTAACATGAAAGCCCAGCAGAGTGCCAGCCCCAGTTACCTGCGGAGCCGCGGCCGACGTGCTCTGCCTTCACCTGTTTTATTGGAGACGACACAGGCATGTCAGTGACAGCCAATGTCCAAGCTGAGTGCGAGTAGATTAGATTAACTCCCCTGTGAAAGAGCCTTGTCTGCTTCCATTGTGCATCCTGTCTAGTTAAAACGACACAGGTACGCCGCGGCAATAAGCAGGTGCGCTGACATCAGAGTCGTGTTGGGAATACCGCCGCGGATTGGAAACCCTACGGAGTATTCCACAAACACAAACACGCCCCGCTCCCGCACCCCCCGAGCAACCGGTTTACATGAAGATCAAGTGAGCGGTTCCTCTGTGCCGCCGCGGCTCAGAGTGTACCGCGCCGCACCCACCGGACTCTGCCGGATCCCTCAAGGCGCGTTTCTTCCTGCTAAGACATCCATTTTGTAAATCGACATGGTGGAAAACAACAGGACGGAGACAGCGAGAAAAGGCTGTGGGAGTTTTTTTTTTTTAGGACTACAGGCGCCACTTCAGTCACAAAAAAAAAAAAAAGCAACTAAAATCTTAACTCAAAGCTAACTGAGTTGTAAACTTCTACTGCCGAGGGTCCTCTGTCATATTCTGCTCATCGGATCAGCTTTGAACTCCGGCGAGGGAACTGGAACCTGGTCAATAAAAAACAATAAGAGGCATGGAGTGACCACACACACACACACACACACACACACACACACACACACACACACACAGAAGAAATGATATCCTGGTGTTGTTTTTTACCATCGGTAAATATCCCACATTTCAGGTAATTAGTTTGGAGTTTTAATAGGTTTGTGGGGAAAACACACCAAAACCTTACAGTGCGTTTAAACAGGCTTCTTAATGAGGCATGAGCTCCTACAAAAGATGATTTGCATATATTTTTTGGAGTGTGCAATTTTTGCAGTGCATGCATTAGTATATATTTTTCCACAAACTATATAAACTACGGCTTTAATCCACACAGTGACATGAAATGGCGCCAGGGCCAAAAGCTGCACTGGACCTCGTTAAAAAATGAAAATCAAGATTTTTTTTTTAAAAAAGGGTTTTGAAGAAAATTAAAACAATGTCTAAAAAATCCTTAACTACAGTTTCTAACTACAGTTAGAAACTACAGTTTCTAAGAACTGAACATGGCTGCAACTAAACTAAGCCTTAGTAAGTAAGTAAACTTTATTTCTATAGCACCTTTTACAGACACAAACATCACAAAGTGCTTAACAGAGAGCAAAATAACAAAAAAAAAATAAAACAGATCATTAAAAACAACAATTAAAACACAGTAAAAAGCACTTAACTAAAAGCCTGTCTGAATAAAAATGTCTTAAGATGTTTCTTAACTTTTCTTTGAAAAAGTTGCAAAATTAAGCTTGTAGTGAGAAAAACATACTCAGAAAAATGAAACAATGAACATATTTTTTCCCAACAAGAGCTGATGAATAAATTAACTCAGTTCACAGTCATTATGTTTCAAACACAAAAGAATATTGTTCTATTTCGACCAAGCATACCACCTAGGACGCAAACTTGGCCTCGCTGAAAAAAAGAGTTTTCCAACAAAAGCACCAGGAAGAACACTTTTACAAAGTAATTAACAAATAACCAAGATGCCATAAATGTTCACATTCATTCCTTCAAAAAGGCAGAATGACTTTCTGGGAAAAAAACTGTTGTCAAGCCTTTCTCTAAAATGTCAACGTTGAAACAGAAAGAGATAAAAATACTTCATCCTTGATCCCATTTTCTATATGATTTATTCTGCTATTATATTGTTTCAAACCTTTCTAAGTGCCTGAAATGTATATCAGGAGATTGAGTCCGAAGAAAGAATAAAGCCAAGAAAAGAAAAATCTATAGTCACTCCAAGCAGAGCAAGATTTATTTCAGGCTAAATTTAAGAGCAGATTTGATGTAATTGGAACAATTGGATGTTTGAATTGGTTTACTTGAAGTGTGTCAGAAAGTGTCTGAGTAATAATATGAAGAGCAGGATAACAGGTTGAAATTAAATAAGCAGGCGAGAAGAGAGAGTCTGTTTATTCTCATTTACTGCACTAAATGGACAAACTCAATGTGGTCAATCTTTTAGCAAAGCTTCAAAAAGGGATGTTTTCAGGGAAATTTGTGATCTCTTCAGAGAAAACAGGCCTTCTTTTAGCCCTGTCTGTGCTGTTGGACTGAAAAAAGAGTAAAACATGGGAACAAATTGTGTCTTTTTGGGAGTTCAGTTCAGTAAATCTTTCCTCATGTCGGTTCAGAAACATGCAGAAAGCAAACATCAAAATAAAAACTCTAAATCTCAATATAATTAGTGAAAAACTATTAAAAAGTTGAGGAAAATGAAAACCCTCCTCAGTGAAAGTGATCTAAGTTGTGGTTTTTGATGGATAACAGGTTTTAAAGTCTTATAGTTTTGTGCATTCAGTGAGCTCAAAGAGAAATATGCATGAAGAATGATTACTAATCTCAGAGCCCTCCTGCTTTTTGGCCTGGCCTCACACACATAGCTCACAATCAGGGGAGCTGATGACCTTTGCTGATGGCAGAATACCTCACGGTGAAGGCCTCTCAATCGTAAAGCCGAAGACACGGCATGCAAGATCTATTAGCCTGCTCTTTTATCAGTAATAATCCTGACAGAACAAATAATACCCGGGCATGTTCAGAGCAAAGAAAATAAAAAAAGAAAATAAAATAAAAGGTGGGGAAAAAATTATCCTAATCATTCAAAGTGATGCTTTGGAAACCAAAGGAATGAATGTGAAAATAAATTGGATAAATCGACTGCACTTGCAGAGCTGAAGTGAATGGAGGCTGTGGAGTGGATGGATACCATGGAGCACTGTCTGTCTTACGCACACAAACTCCCTCGTAAATTATCTTGAGCAATGTAGAATTTATGAGGCAGAGATATCTCACTGCCGGCCTATCATTTCCATGGCTCTGTCACCGTAATTCTCCCCCCCCCCCCGCCCGAACTGCCGGAACCCATAGATAAAAACGGCCACTGCAGCTACAGATGAAAAAGTGCAAAGAGGCAAAAAAAACGGACAACGTTGTGAGTTTGGAGGGCGGCTGTGGCGTCCCCCCCTCCCTCGGCTCGAGTACCCACTCCACGCAGGTAAAAAAATCACCCAGGAAGAGTGCGGGGAGAAATAAAACAGAGTGAAGGAGAACAAGTGTGACAATTAGAATCTGCTCTGTTTACGTTGCGTGAAATCAAGTGTCGGGGGAATTTGGCGAATTGGAAGATGAGTCAAATTGCTGAGCGTTCACTGCTTACATCTTTACCTCAGCTGCTGCACCTCTTCCTCAGCCTGACAATAGCTTTTACCTTTTGAAATATGTGTTTGTGTTTCTCCGTGTCAGTGTGTGTGTGTGTGAAGAGATTTGGGGGAGCTTTTAGAGCGCTATCATAGAGTAGGTGGAGGACGGTGGAGTGTATCAGAGAGGGCAGTGTGCACATGCTGTCCTGTGAGATTGGATTCTCACCCATGAAATGTAAGCACACAGCAAAACGCTCCGCAGCAACAACCTCCAATTTACACAGCAATTTTCCACTCGCTCACGACAGAACTAAATCGCATTTGTCTCCCCGCCGTTGATACGACACTGCCCTAGAATTTCATTCATATCCAGTTAATTAGCACTTTGTCGCCCGGTCACAGAAAGAGCAATCATTGGACGAAATGTGCAGAGTAATTTATTACAGTTTATTACAGTTCATTGAGGAAGCCGGAGTGTGTTGGATATTAGAATGATTACTTGTGTTTGTGTTGATAGCAGCAGAAGAAGTGAAGTTATTTACCAAAAACAGCTGGATGGAGAAATTAGACCCCCCCCCCCCCCACACACACACACACACACACACTCCTCTCCACACGACGGTATCTCCCACCACTGCACTGTTCCTACATTTCTGGGTGAAAAGCAACGTCTCTCAAGCTTCACTCCCTCCTTTGAAAACGTTAATTGCTATTCATTACTCGCTATTGCTGAATGATAACAATGTTGGAGCTACAATTCTGAGTCATTAAATTAGAAGGAAGGGGAGGAATGGGGGGGGGTCGGGGGGAGGGGGGTGCAATGGCAAATCCTCATCCCTATTGAGCCTCGACTGTGTGGAATGATTTATAGGAGCATCTCGTCCAAACTGGAACTATTATCAACACTTTTAGTAATCTCTAACTACGCAGATACTTGGAATGAATCCACTCGTTTGTTAAAAATAATATTAAGCAGGATAAAGTAAGTTCTTCTTTTTTTTTTTGTTTGGGGGGGGGGGTTGTAAAGTTTATATTTTTACAAAATAAAAAATAAAGCTGAAATCTTAAAGTTGGACAAATAAATTCAAAAGATCATTTTACTTCTGTCATTTATTTTTTATTTCAGCAGGGATATAGGGATTATCTACACTTTTAGTTTTTGATCTTGTTCTAATTATTTTGTTAAGAAAAAATAACCGCACTGGAAGATTATTTTTGTTTGTGGAAACAAACAGAAAAGATGATTTTTTTTACAGTTTAGTTGCAGTTATTCTCTCATAATTCTCTCCAGAGCCCTGGTTGTGAAACGTCAGGCTGTTCTCAGGTCCAGTCTGATACAGCCAAGTGAAAATGAAAAATCAGGTGAAACTAAATCTAAGCAAGCAATTTCACACAGCTTGAATTTCTTATTATTATTCTAATATTTTAAGGGTTAATACAATTTACTTTTTTTTTACAAAGTGTAAATACTTGGGCAGGTGCTAAATCATTTCAGGCCTCTTGCTTCGTGTTTCACTTTCTGAATTTGGCCGTTCTAAATAGTTGTGGACACGTTTGGCTGCTCTGGCGTCTCATTTGTTGTCTGATCATTTCTCTTTTTCAATAACATTTCTTATAATCTTTTGTTCTAAACTTATTGAACTCATCGCCTTCAGTGCTTGTTTCATTATTTATTGTTTTGTTTTCCTCTGATGTTCTAAAACTAAGACCAACAACAACAAAACATGTTTGTTTTATGCAACTGTTGCAGTGATTGTCTGAAGATAACATTTTAAAAGAATAATGTTTTTATGGTCAGGTCTGAGGAGACCAATAGAATTTTATATGAAATGATTCATCTTTTGTTTATGCAGAGGTAAAGATGGGAGGAAAACTGAACGTTTGAATAATTCACAAATAATATGAGAGCTACTAAACAAGGTTAGAATAGTTCTGGATTTTTTATTATAGTTTAGTTTTATTTCATTGTGACTTTTTTTGACTCATTTAGTTTTAATTAGATTGCAGAGTAGATTTTGTAGTTTTTATTAGTTATTAGTTTTCGTGTTAGTTTTTATAGTTTGAATAAATATATTTGCCTCCTGCTTGTTGTGTTCTTGTGAGTTCACTAACCAGCAGCTTTTTGGTCACCAGTGAAAACATTCCATTATAGCGACACCTTCCTAAAATAATCACATAACTCAATTTTGCCAACAAAGGATTTAGGTGATTATTTTAGGAGGGTGATAGTTGTCTCCATCCTGATGTTACCTGGCCGGGCTGGTGCTTGTTTCTCACAGAGAAGCTAGTTTGTCGACATACTCAGTTAGTTAGTCGTCTTGTATGAGCTTGATTTGTGCAGTTTTTCCCCTTAAGAATTATTCCACCTATTTTATCACCTGTTTCCATTATAAGACACTTGCTTTTATTTTTCTCTGTCATATATATAATATATATATTGAAGTTTGTTGCTTTCTCCCAACTTTTGCTGTCGTCATTTTGCAGGTGAGCAATGAGCAAGTGAAGTTACTGACCAGGAGGTGCTGTAAGCTGCCTTCAGCTAATGTGAAACTTAGCCATTTAATAACAAACAAGCACACAAACAATAAATAAATAAAATTTAAAAAGTTTAATCCGTCTACATGGCTTAAAATAAATTGCCAAACACTAAAATGAAGGATATTTTATTATTTCAGTTAGTTTTAGTTAATATTGTAAAAAGATAACAGTTCCAGTTAGTTATCTTTTTTTTTGTTTTCATTTCATTAGTTTTTATTTATTGCATTTATATTCTAACCAAAAATGCAGCATATCAGAAATATTTTATTTTATTTTAGGTTTATTCGATTCAAACAATCAAGCATTTTTTAGTATGTGTTAAAAAAAGTCACAAAAAAGAAAAAGAAAATCTGCATTTTTTTTTTTGGTCTTTGTCTCAGTAATTTGATTAAACTGACCCATTAGGATTAAATATCCCAGCAGTTGTCACTTGACTCCACCTTCATCACTAATGCAACACTCCTGCAGAGCTCACACTGAGCTGCGAGCGCCACCTTCCTCAAACAAACCTTCATTTACCGGCCACACGCCTGCACACACACGTGCACAGAGCACACAGACACACACACACACAGGTGGATGCACGAGCCTGTGGAGGCTGTAATGTGTAATTTGTAAGTTCCATTTGTTTTTAATACACACCAAAGCAGTGGTCCTGTGGGACCTAATAAAACCTCATAAGCACACGGAGAGGAAGCCCGAGGCGCTGCTCTTTCCCACAGATCTCACCTTGATAGATGATTTTAGAAAAACACAGAGGCGTGCTCCACTAACAAACTGCTGCGAGAGAAAGCAGTGATATTTAGACTCTCCATCTGAGTGGAGGGGAAAGTGAAGAGGAGGACTCTGATTTGAGCTAAATTACATGAGCTTCTCTCCGTTTTTAGCCGTTTTACAAAGAGAAGCAGAGTAATCAGAAGGATACCTGTTTGGTTGCCCATGAGGACAAAAAACACAAAGTCAGAGCTTTCTTTGTTTTTGTTTTTTTTTTGTTTTTTTCTTCCATCTTCTATTGTTCATGCAACACGGAGCTGAGATTAACTACAACTGAGGTGCCATTTTTTATTTTGAAGTCCATCCCAGAGTCATTTGTTTCACGGCTTTAAAGGGAGCAGCCAGTGGAGATGTGCAGGGAATCGCAGCCATTACTTTATATTACTGCAGGTCTCTAAAACTGGCAATTTAAACCCCCCCCCCCAACTCTGCAATTTCAAATAATAATAAAAATAATAACAATAATAAAAGGGCTCATTTAATTTGGAGAAACAAAAACAATTATGAAGATGCCCGGGTGGAGGTCACTGTCTCTCCGTGGCACAACTTCAGCTCTCAGTTTCATTTCAGAATACCTGTAGACTTCTTCAAGGAGAATTTGAAATCAATTTCAAGCCCCATTTAATTTTATATACCCATACATGCTGACCCACAACAGCATAGTTCAAATATTGATTTTCTTCTGCAGGCGACCCAGGGTGCTTCTTAGTAGTCAAGCACACAGCACAGATGCATCCCTTAGAAAAAAATAAAAAATTATCTAAGATTAAAATGGTGCAGGAACGAGATTTTTCACATAGTTTTTGTATGAGAGTTTTTTTCCCCTTCAATCCTGGTTCCCATGCAACGAGCCTGCTGCACTGATGAAGACAGATAATGACCTTTTGAAAAACAAAACTTCAGTGTTAGCCTGGAGATCTATTTGTCAGCAGCAGCAGAAACAGCATGCCTTCTGGCTGTGTGGGGGGAAAAAAAACGGGCTTGCAGGAGCACGACTGTAATAATGCTTTGCTGTTCACCACTGTCATTAAGCCGCTGGTGATAAAAAGGTGCAATGCTTTTAATGGCTTGCATTGGCTTTTCTTTTCTTTTTTTTTTTTTTTTTTTGGCTTTCACTCGTACGTCCACTCTGTTAACTCAGCACACAGGCTAATATGACTCATTTGAGAAGATCCCACAGCGAGGAGAATGCTTGAAGGACAGTATGAGAGTGACACTACATTATAAACATAATAATCACAGCTGGCTGAGATGCCGCAGTAAAGAAATAATTGGACTCAAGCTGCTCTATCTGCTTAAGCATTTTAGCATGCCATTTGTTGAAATAGGAAACCTCGGGTCAGATTATATTCTCGTGGGGAAACAAAACGAGGCTAAACACAGTTTGCACTGCCAGGTTTGCCTCCTGTACCCTGTCTGGTCTGCAGCAGGCCTGGTCCAGCAGATTTATAATGTATGGAATCTGGTTTTAAGGATCTTTAATCTGAGAAAAAAAAGAACATTTTGACAAAAAGTGTCCAAATAAACCTTTCTAAAAGATTAAAATTGCTCCAACATGCAGGGGTGTAGACATCATAATGTCCCATAAAAATAAAAGCTGAGCTCTGCAGCTTTCACATGTAGTCATGCCTTGGATAAACTGTTTCTAATGAAACAGTCTGCAGTTCCGTCCACAGCTCCTCCGGCGATGATGTGTTTCTGGACAAGATGAGAACTTTAAGTTCCCTCTGATGTTAGACTGATTAATGTTGCAAATTAACCTGCTGCAAAAATACCATCAGTGTATAATTACACACATTCTGACAACAAGAAGAGCTTAAAATCAACAGAAATCTTTTATACCTGAGTGTAAAGCATGGCGTTGTAAAATAAAAATCAGTCCAGCCTAAAGGAGCATGCTGGAAAAAATAAATAAATAAAAATAAAAACTTAACGTTTATGAGCTCATTTCTGCAGTTGAAACGTGAGCTTTTGAACCACTGAAAGGTAATCCATCATGTTTAAGCACATGGTGTCTACTACTATGTTTAAAGACTTGCATCACTTGTTTTCAATAAATTAGCATGAAAACATCTCCTGCAGTGTCATATTTCCTCCTCTCTGTAAGGTGTGCAGCAGTTAATGTTCAACACTGATGTTAATTAAAAGCTTCATTAGATATTTGCCACCCTCCAACAACAACAACAACAACAAAAAAGGTTGTAATTATTGCAAGGTGAGGCCATCTGCAACTGCAGCTTTGTTTTCCAGAAGTGGAGTTTATTAGCATCAGCAGCACCGTGAATGCTAATTCACTGACACTACGGGTCCAGGAAATAGACAGGAGCTCTCCAAGCTAACGCTTACCATTAATGACTGGGGGATATTTAGCATTATTGGCAAAATGTAAACACACATCTATTGATGCACCACACAGCAGGCTGCATGCAAAACCTCCTCCACACCATCAGAATTCCTCACAGGTACTCACAAATATAGATACGTCAGCTCAAATATGTAGGCGCACATTAAAAACCCCAGTCAGACCCCCACCCCCTCCCGCCCCCCGGTGGAAAAAACCTCTGTTGGTGTGTAAACCTATTGCACAGTTTGTGCCATTCTTCTATACAGGGAACAAATTTAATTTTGTTCCATTTACAAAGGTCTAGTGGAGTAAGACGGTGGGTAGCCTTAAGAAAAACACACACACACACTCACACACACGCAGCCTGACTGTGAAGTCTCTGTGAAGAACAAGGCGGCACTCGCTCACACACCAAATGAAATTTCAAAATAAACGACTGAGCTGTGATTTACAATTCTCCTCCGGGGCAGAGAAAAGTGAGAAAACATTTCAATCAGTCCCTCCGCCTTTGTTATGCTGCTATGAATCAGCTGTTTAAGGGACAAAACAGCTGAACAGCGGGCGAGAAAGAGACTGAACAATTTCACACCAAAACACACAACATATTGAGAGGTATATTCTGGAGCCCATGAAATTGGGTTTAAGGTTTTTTTTTTTTTGATTTGTGCCTGATTGAATCTGAGTGAATTGCGCTCAACTAAACAGACTGAAACACAAACAAAGCTGGCATTTGCCTGGCGATATAATGGAAATATTTCAAACCCAGCGTTTATCTGTAACGACACAAGAAAAAGAAATGGTTTTTAAAAACGGATGTAACAAAGGCCTAATCAGAAGATCTGGGCTTGTCCTGCCAACGGGGCTGAAATATAAATCTGATGCTGGATTTTTCCTATTTTTATTTCTCATTGTTGACAATTGTTTATGTTTGTTTATTTTTCTGAACTTGTCTGTAATATTTCACCCTGCGGGCTGATTCTTTTTGAAGATGACAAACAAATCCTTTTTTAAAGGTTAAGACTATTTTCTGCATTGTTAAAATCTGCTTTTGTAGAGTTTCCAAGATATTAGATTGACTTAAAAAAACTTTGCATTTAAACAACATTTAGAACCAGAGTCAGGAGGTTGTTTTAGCTGGTTTGTTTATTCTCTTTCTTTATTTTTTTGGATGAAAATAGAAACTTATTAAGCTCAGGGTTGCTACATTTTAAGGGCAGTTCAATTTAAGACTTTTTAAAGCCAAGTTAAATAAATTTAAGACCAATTTCACAATAAACACAAATAACAAAAAATAAAAACTGTGGCAGAAACTCATGAATCAAAGTATTTTTGGTTGAAGTATTCACATATTTCTAATAGACCAATTATTTTTATCCATATCCAAATGTTTTTTTAAGAAATATAGCAAAACAATTCTTAGCAGTGAGTTTTAAACTTAATTTAATTCCTGGAAATCCTTTAAAGACCCACAGTTTGGAGTTTTAGGATCCACAGTGGGTTCTCAATTCCAACAGACGAAATCTTAAAGTACCTGTGACATCAAATTTGTGTAAGAAATATGAATGCATTATTATTCACAGCATATTACAAAACAAATTTCACGTTGCTCAGATGAACAGTTGTTGAGATATTTGCATGTTAAGTAACAGGAAGTGATGTCAAAGGGGAATGTCTGCATGTGAATATTTCAAAAATAAATAAATGTTACCAATTATTTGAATATTTAAGACAAATCATCCTAATTAATTTTTAAGACTATTGAAAGATTGATTTAAGACTTTTTGAGGCTAATTAAAGGTTTATTTTTGGATTTATAAATTCAAGGCCTTTTAAGGCTTTTCAAAGATCTGCAGGAACCCTAAAGCTGAAAAAGTTAATGCAATATAAACCTAGAAATGAAACCAGAAAACCAGAACTTTTGAGCAGGACTCCAATGCACTCACACAGACCCAACAGGAGCCCATGTAGGGACCAAAGACCTATTACGCCTCCCCAGCTTCAGAAAGCATCTCCATTTCCAGCTGTCAATATTACAGCTTGGCCCACAATAATTATCCCCAGAAAGGAGCCCTCTCTGCAGGGTTTGCATCAGCCTGCCTCCCGGGAAGCCGCCAACCTGAATCCTTCGATATCTAAAGTCCCCCTGAGTCGCGGGGCTCTGGGAGGCAGGATCAAGGCCCCAACCAGGGGGGGAGGTGGGGGGAGTGTGTCACGAGTATTCCCAGTACTCTCCTCTCCGCAATCCCCCGCCTTTAACCAGAGTGGTGTGTGTGTGTAGAGAGAGAGAGGGAGAGATGAGAGGGAGACTGTACCAGTGCAGTCACAGAAAAGAGATCAGCATGAGAGGAAGAGGAGGAGGAGGAGGAGGCTGAAACCAGAGAGTCAGGGCAATTCCTCCCAGGATCCACCGACATGAAAGGATCGCCCCTTCTCAGTGACCTAACCACTTAGAACGACACCGAAGCCATGTCCGGTCAGGGAGGGGGAGTGGGGGGGGGCTGATTCAAAACAGCAAGACTGAAATAAAAAATAAAAATAAAAAAAGAACAATGAATGCAACAATAACAAAAGACATCAGCAGAGGAATGCCACGAGAGAAAATCCAATTACGCATCAAAGGAAGGCAATTTTAGGAAACGTGAGATTCAGAGATAAGTCTGAGGCAAAGACAGAGAGAGAGAGATGTGACATGGAGACAATAACAAGTGCAGCTTTCTCCTCTTTAGGCTTAAGTAACACCACGCTTCCTCCCAAACAGCACCGTCTTAGATAATAGAGTTACGTTTATGAGCGTTGCCATATGCCCACCCAGTGCCTGGTAAATAGAAAATCCATGAGATGCCATGTTTTTATGACTGTGAAGACAGCTACTAACTACCACGAGCAAACCTGCGTTACCCCGTCAGCCTCGGCGCACGCCATAAATAAATTTATGCTTTAATACGGGGCCTACAGTGGGCACTGAGCATAGCATCCCATAAAAGCCTCAGCACACAGTAATTCATAACTCCCTCAATATCCAGCACCATAACTCATGAAATGAGCCTCTACAATACAAACTGAGGGTATGAGAAAAGTGACATCATCCTGCGGAGGGATGGAGCTGGCACCTCGTGAGCGGCCTTTCACTTTTTTACGTTTTTTTTTTGTTTTTTTCTCACACAGTTCTCCCACCACGCGGCAGGAAGTCTCTCCTTGTGTTAATGAAAACAAACACGTTAGCGAGGGGCTTCTGCACGCCGCAGCTGACTACAAGGAGCGTCAACACAGAGTGCCCGCGGAGCACGCACCCAAACGCCGCTGCTCCCAAATAAAGGCAAGGTGTGTTCTGCTAATCTTTTTATGTAATAAACTCCTGTCTCACTGCGATATCACGCGGCGCCATGTTCCCACATAATAAGCAAAGCCGTTCGGATCCCAACTTAATACAGTGTCTTATTTGAAATGCAAACAAACTGGGAGGCAGAGGCTATCACCTCAATCTATTCCCCTTCTGTTCACTGGCTGTCATCTTCCATGAGCCGATGCTGCAGTTCTGCACTGTGGCGAGGGGAGGAAGTGGGGGGAGGGAGCGAGTGTGTGTGTGTGTGCGTGGAAGACGTGCAGCATGCTACGAAGGATGAGATGGTGATAGTGTGGAGGGGTGGAGGAGAGAGACGGGACGCTGGCCACAGTGTGATTCAGAGAGTTGTTTCCCCCTCGCAGTGCTGCAGGGCGAGGATTTACCGGAAAAAGAGCAAAAAAAAAAACTGGAGAAGAAAAGAACAAAAGCTGCTGAGACATTAAAGGGGTCTAAAAGAAAAAAAAGGGGGATGTTTCATGAAAATAGCACGCAGGAAGTTTCAATTTCAGCTGCCTCGGACTTTTAAAGGAGCGTGGACGTAAACACACACAGTTGAGTGTTTACACACACACACACACACTGGAGAGGCTTCCTGCGGATTTGAGAGGAACAGGGATGTAGTGGAAGGTAAACCCACCTAAACTCACTCGCTTTACGGCCATTTTTACAGGTTGGAAGGAGCTCAAAAAGGCTTCTGGCACAAAAAATTTAAGATATAAAAGAAAGTAGCCACAGGTACGCTACGAAGAGAGTCTCCTAAAATATCCTCAGGAAAAGATATCTCGTTTTTTATCGCCCCTGTTAGATATAACTAACATTTTTTTTTTACACCTTCATTATGAGACAGTGAGATGACTTTGGCTTGTCTGCAGTTGGAGGCACCTGCTTGTCCAAATGCCCCATCCAGGCCTGGATGGTGGGGTGTGCCCACTCTGAACAGATGGGTGGGAGGGCGTCAGGGCCATTACCATGATGTTGAGGGGAGCAAAGGGGGGGGGGGTTCAAAATGAGGAAATCAGGAGTTCCATCATGAGCAGCCTCACTGTTATTTCCCCCCCTCAATCACTGCGGTAACAAACTGTTTACTGCAACACATGCGGCCGGTAGTAAAAACAGAATTGGACGCTCGACCCCCATACAGCCAGCACCGAGAGCGCTCCCCCCCACCACCACAACCGACCCCACCCCCCTGAATTAAAACATGTGAATAATTCAGCAGACAGACAATCCGGCTCTGAAAAGTCACCTTCTTGATTTGTTTCACCTGCTTTCAGAAAATCACAAAACCAGGGATTCAGTGAGAGTATTTAAAAAAAGAGGATCATAAAACAAACAGAAACATGTTAATTTTAAGAGAAAAATAAAATAAATAAAGTGCTTTCATGTAGTTTAGGCCTTCAACTTTTTTATACACGAGTCAAGCTTTATTCTAGGCCTGAGTGTGTGTTTAAAACTGCCCTGAAAAAAAAAGTAATGAGAGGAGAAAACATCACACGTTTTAGGTACAGAAACATCAAACTAAGTGGAACATAATAAAAGTTTCAACAGGCCTCCCAGGCTAAAAAAAAAAATGTTTTATAACACATTAAGGATTAAAAAAGAGATGTTCTTTAAACTGAAGCAAAAGTTGGCAGCGTAAAAAGACAAGTTGAAAACAGGAGAAAGCAAAGTGTTTGACACAGTGAGTGTAAAAAAATTATAAAATAAAAAAAGAGACGGCAGCAGAGTGACCGGCGAAACATTTCACAGCACAATGAGTCATGAAACGAGTGATGTACACAAACACTGCGTGAGTCCACGTCACAGTAAGTGACCGCTTTAATTTCACTCTGCTAAAGGAGGGCAGCGAGGAGAGGAAGAGCGGGATTCAATTAAACACCCCCTACCTTCCTCCGGCGCGGCTCCATTTTTATTTTATTTCTTACTACAAAGGTAGGGTCAGGGGTTAGATGGGTGGTGGTGAGGGGGGGGGGGGGGGTACTTTGAGTATCAACACAAAGCGAGCGCGACACTATCACGTGCCGCCGAGGAGAAGAGCGCACAGAGAAAAATGAAAGGAGCGGATGGAAGAGTGAGAGTGGAGGAGGAGGAGGAGGGAGGACGGCGGCGAAGCCAGATTTATTCATTCTTACCTCGGGCAGGTAGAGAAAAGCAGGGGGACACTGGAGCGAGTGAGGCAGCATCCCGGAGCTGGAGAGCAGCAGACAGCCGGAGTTGGCCATGGAGCTCAGCGTGGGGTGACGGGACGCTTTGCGCATTTAGCAGGGAGATCCTCTCGCTCTTCTGTCTCTCTTTCCTCTGGCTCCCACTCACTCACACTCTTTCTCTCTCCCCCCCCTCTCGGATCACTTCCTCCCCTCTTGCCTTCCTCTCTCGCCTTTTGAATTTCCTTCTCTCTGCTGTTCTTTTGTGTGCCTACTGAAGATGCGGTGGCGGGGAGGCGAGCGGCGCGCAGACAATGTGCATGTTCCACCTTTATCACTACGGCTTTCTCTCTCTGCCTCTCTTTCTCACTATCCCTGCCGCCACTCTGTTTACTTTGTGTGCGATAAGAGCCAACATAAGCATTCAGACACAGAAGGGGAGGTTCTGTGCAAAGCGGAGGAGGAGGAGGGGTTGTACAGCCGACTAGGGGTTGGGTAGGTTAGGGTGGGGGTATGAAAGAGGTGGTGGTAGCAGGAGGAGAGGGGGTCGGGGTGCTGATGAAGTCCCCGGTGGATTCATACATCAAAGGGGCCGGCTGAACGGGGGAAGTGAACAACATTAGAACAGCTGATCCTGGACATTAGCACCTCGTGGGACACTGCGTGCCGCCTTTTAATTGTGCATACAAACATACACAAACCCTTCCCTCGGTGGCCGGCGCCACCTCCCGCTCCTCAGCCTGTGCACTCAAGGACACGCATGCAACGGCAGATCTATCCGTGAAGGCAGGGGAAAGATGCATTAAAACAAAACCAGGCTGTTATTAGGCCCAGTCGTGACATCCCTCTTCATCTGCACCGAGCTGTAAACATTCATCCAGCCAAGCATGCACTGCAGAGCGCACTAAACTGTACAAGGAAAAACAACTCAGAGCTTCCTTTTAATGCATCGCCCTGATTAATTCTGTTTGATATGGCTTTAAAAAGAAAGAAATAAAACAAAAACAGCAGAGAAAGACAGGTTTGTTACATCATGTGTTGCATACGGAGACAAAAAGTCTGCCTTGAATCTTCTCCAACCTGCTTCTCATAGCCAGGATGTCTCAGCAGAGTCTGGAGGAACACGGGTCATCATCGGGGTACAACAAGGTGCTGCCACACTCCACTGTGTAATTCTTGTTAATACAGTCAAGTCGAGCCATGTTTTATTCATCAAGGCCAAAATCACAAATTTGTCCCTGAGGGCTTTAAGAATCTGCACCATGTACCACTCTCTATCTTTAGATGTGTGTGTGTTGGTGTGTGTGTGACAATCAAAACTCCATCCTCACTGCAGGATTTATGGCTTTTTTAGGTTGGTGTATTTTTAGCCACAGAATCAGTGTCCACAGTGTTTTTTTTTCTCCTCCCCAGTGATTTAAATAGTTCTGTGCTCATTCATGGTGGTTTCCCTAGTTAAAAAAAAAAAAACACAACAAAGACAATCAGAGCTCTGTGGGCAGGATTAAAACAGGGATGTTATCTCTGTATGCCAGAGCTATGGTGAAAATAACCACAGAATGGAGCGCGGATGAGACTCGACCTGAATCCTTTCTGCTTCTCTTACAGTTTAAATGAAAATATCTTGTTCTGCAGCTTCTACCATCCTGTCTTTGTCATTACCTGGACTTTTTTTTGCTTTTGGGTGTTCTAGCTGCAGCAACAGTAATAACGGGGTCCTTTTTTTTTTTTTTTTGCGGAAATGCAATACGACAACGGAGGAGAATTGACTTTTCTCCGGGACACTCCCTCTGCAGATTAAACGGGCAGGATGCAGGGGGATGCTCGGCCCGTAATTACAAACTCATTTGTGTATTTTTCTTGAGAGAAACTGAATAAGAAAACATCATCCATTTAAATAAAAGCTCACCTCACCAGAGAGTATACATTCTCAGTGGGAATAATTGGCCGGGCTTGATCCAAGAGATCAGTCGTCACAGATATCTGATTGGTTTAGGCTGAGCGCTTCGCCTGCTAAAGACGGGAATCCATCTCCCTGTCTGTCTGTCTGTCTGTCTGTCTGTCTGTCTGTCTGTCTGTCTGTCTGTCTGTCTGTCTGTCTGCCTGCCTGCC
>JAUBOC010000019.1:1724516-1774267 GCA_032275365.1 Anablepsoides cearensis | reverse complement strand
GAACTTATTGAAAACTCAAGACAGCCATAACATTATGTTTCTTTACAAGTGTATGTAAACTTTTGACCACAACTGTAACACACATCAGGTGTTCTTTATAGCCAAAATGTCCCACAATTCAAATCTGTTCTAAGCAATCATTTTCAGAATCTACCAACCGCATGCATTCCAGTTTCCATTGACATTCTGTGAAAAAAAAAAGGAAAAAAAAGTACCCTTAACCATAATGGCTTCAGCCCAATGCCAAGTCAATTACATAGATTGGTGCAGTGACATGAAGTGTATTCCATTTGGGAGCAGATTGGTCATGCCCAGTAATATTCCCTTCCAGCAGGCATACCTTTGACCATTACTCTAAACAGGCATTTAGGGAACCAGAGACCTATTCTCCACGACTGTGAATGCCGCTGCGTCTCCCAGAGGGGTCAGGGTTCACTCTGCAGCTACCATGCTCTCATATTTAGCAGCGGCAGGTGAGAAATGGTACATCAATACTGTCAGACGCGCTGGGCCACGGCGGCCTGCTGCACACACATATCATATTAGAAGGGAGCGTAACAAACCACAGCCGGGACGGGAGGTGTTAGGAAACGTGTGAACACGAGTGTGTCTGTGAAGTACGACCTGCAGCCTCTGTGGCTGCAGCGCTGGCAGGAAATGTGTTTTTTTTAAAACATATTGGCGTTTCTGTCCCGTCGATTGATGCTTTTCACCCGAAAACATTTAAAAATCATTAAGCAAAAGTTGGAGCATCAGATTTGAGCTGCTGCTGTTTAAGCTTCTCCAGTTTATCAAAGATGCTATTTTTTCATTTTACTTGCATATTTAGTTTTACCTTTGATGTCTTTAATAAAGTTAGAACAGGTAAAACTATTTTCATATATTTGTTTAAATGATCACATTTAAACACAAAATAAATAATGTGGAACTTTAAAAAACACCAAACTACTTCTAAAATGATAATTTACAGAATATGTTGCTCATTATAATTAGGTTTGTTTTTTGCAAACATTGATGTTTATATCTGAAAACTCCATTTGTACATTTTGTTTTGTGCCCTCAAACTAAAATCTGTGCAATCAGACTGAAGCTCGCAACTTTATCTCCACAAGCTGTAACAAAACAAACAGATATTCGCTCCCAGTCTCACAAACTTTACACAACTTTAACTATGAAATAACTTTTCTGCAGTTCAGACGAAGCTTTCTGCCAAACAAGTGTCCACAGACATTAACCTGTCAGCATCTTTTGGATTATTTCACATTTTATTGACGTTTTCAGGAAACAACATTCAGAGCGTTATCTCCATTTCCATAATTACCAACTTTTTTTTTATGTTTCAAAGCACCAGCCCCTCAGCCATTTCTGTAACAACTTTATTTAAATAAAAACATCGAGACTTTCATCTTTTTATATAGAGAGCACATTTCACAGTGCAGGCTGTGACTTTTTTATTGTTCAAATGAAAATAAGTTTCATAATAACAATAAAAATGCATTGTTTTTTGTCTATTGTGTAAAACATATCAGAAACAAACAATAAACTTTATTTTAATTTTATAGAAAATTTTAAACTATTACTTATTGTTTCGACAATGTTTTGCTTTTGCAACACATAAAACCTCTTTTGGTTCATCTCAGGTTTAATGCTGGCTTCAGTTTGTGTTTCTGTGATTTGACATTTGAATTTTTAGTTGGAAAAATGACCTGGAAGAATCCTGAACTCAGAATTCCCCCTGAACAACCTCAGACTCAAACTGTAATTAGGCTGACCTGTGCATCAAAAGTGTTGATAACTGTAGTAATTAATTAATGTTTTAGTCAGTTTGTAGCTTGTTAAATCATCTCACATATTAAACTTTAATCTTAGTGTTGCTAATAATTGGAAAATCCTGCTGGGTTTTTCCAACAGAAACATGGTTAAGATGAACGTGATCGACCGACCTCAGCAGAAAAATCTAATGCAGCATTTTATGATTTTTTTAATTTAAGTCAGCTGACTGATCAGAACAAAACGGAGGGAGGGGGTCCTGAAGAGACACGCGGCGTAAATTATGTCCTTTTTAACGTGCTCACTAAGGTCCGACCAGCCCCTTCAGCTGACGCCTGTGTGCAGCACAGATTGCGGGACCATTTTGGCTGTGCGCCTCCACGATTTAAAATGGCGGTGCCAAAATAAAAAAAATAAAAATACAGAGGACAGAAAGACGGCGGGTCAAACCAGGAGCAGAAGAAGAAAAACACAGATGCTTGTTTACAGTGAATATTCTGTGAGGAGACTTGTTGTCATCAACACTTGGATAATTTATCACTCTGGGACCTCAGGGACTCAAACACTGCGTCACGATCTTGGTGAAAAAAAAGTCATTCAAACTTTGTTTCTTCTTCTTATCCTTTTGAATAGACTTGTTAAATTGGAACAATTGGAACAACTAATGATAAAAACTGTGTGAAACTGTGGTGCAGCTGAAACACAGAAACATAAATGTTTCCAGATGAAGGAGCACTATAGACAAAATATGATATTAAACCTTGTTAAACACCTTAAAAATCAAAACTCTACATCTGTACAACACAATGAAAGGAGGTATATTTTTCTCCAAGTAAATCTAACTGGTCTAATGTCTACAGCGATTCCTTTGGGGCCATTTTCTCTGCAGTCTGTGGACGTCTCTGTGGTTAAATAAAAACTCTTTGAATTGTCTCTAAAACGTTTCACCAAAAGGCCTTCTAAATGTGGCTGCTGAGCGTGTAGGAGTGTTTGTTTGTTACGTTTGGTGTGTCCCTATGTTCTGAGAGCCTAAATAGAAGCTCAGATTCTGAATGTGCCTCTGCCTCGGTCCCAAAGTGCTTTCCTCGATGTTTGTGCGTTTCTGGCTCTAAATGTATTTTGTGTGTACGTCGCAGAATGAGGCGCCTGCAGCGTCTGCCGTCGTTACCTACAAACCAACCCTGGCCTCTGATCACATCACGGGCAACATACATAAACTTGACCCTGCCATTTCCCCGAATTCCTGCAATCCCAGCGCCATCACAACGTAGCTACAGGGACCCTCGCCTTCATACAAGTTTTCCTCAGACATCAGCCCCGGAACGATTGCAGGGAAAAAAAAAGGGTTTCAGAGAATCTGCCCAAAGGAGGTGGAAGAAATGTGAGTGTAATATCTGAGTGGGAGTCATGAATGTAATATTATACTGAACCATAACCGTGCAATTTCTTCTCAATATTTTAAAAGATGTCTGGTTTTAATGCTGCCTGGTTGAAGCTATAATACCAATAGGTCAATGGAAGATGTTAAAGTGTCAAACTCTGCGAGGTGCATATCTGGGAAAGAGAAAATTACAAACATACATACATGGACGTGGAGGTGTCATATAGGTAAATGTTACGGTGCAGCTCCCTGGGCCAGAAGGATTGTTTTTCCTGGTCAAGCATGTCCGCTGTGATCAGTCATGCTCATGTTTCTGTATTACTTCCTGTGACGCCCGCTCGCTCTTTCCCTAATGCTTCTTTTTTTTCCCTCCACTCTCCAAATGCTATCTGTCAGTAGGTGTTGCAGGACTGATAGAGGCTTGTCTTTTGCCTTTCTCATTACAGCGGGGGGAGACTAAACCCGGCGAGCGCAGTAACCTTTCACAGAGACAGAAGGAGGGAGGCATCCACACAGAGCCGGCACCTCCGTCTACTTGACATAACCCTATTACCGCTTCCTTAATTTGTCCCGCCGTGACAAGTCGCAGCCAAAGAAACGGTTAAAAGAATGAGTGAACAAAAGCTGCGCTGCATTATGGGGAGAGGATGAGTGGGGGGCGTTGTTAAGGGTGGGAGACAATGGGGAGGCTGAGCTGATGCATCAGCCATATTGGATCATTTCTAAACTGCCACTCTTTATCCGGAGGTGGGCCTCGATATTCTCCTCTGAACTGATAACTCTCCATTTCAACTCAAGAGCTGATTGTTCATTATCGTCCGTTTTCAGCTGAACGCTGCTAACAGGCCCCCGATTACCCCCACTCATTTAAAAGTGTTAGTCAACAGTTTACATGAAGCTCAAAAACACTGATCAGCTATTTCCCGGTTTCTCCGTGTAACGTTTCCTCCATAATTTCAGATTTACAAACCTTCAGCCTTTGTTTCCCGAACCTGTGTGCAGGAAACCTGATCAAAGCTTTGCAAACGCAGAGTCTACCTCAACACAATGCCTCCAAAAAGAACTAATTGACTGGCAAAATGAGTAACAGCTTCAAAATGTCTGATAATAAGAGCAGCTGAAGCACGGGCTCGGTGAAAGAGCCAGACGCTCCAACAAATGTGACACTAAATCCTGCGTTTGGCGCATCTGAAGTAAACAAAAGTGTTGATAAAAGGAAGCCGGAGCAATCTTCTTTTGTATGTAAAATGTTGAGAAACAACAACGGGAGATTTTAACTCAAAAGGAAATCAGACGAGGACCGAGCAACAATCTGGATCTCAAACTGATCTAACAGCAAACAGATTAAACCTAAACACAACTCAAGGTACAATTTATGTTCAACAGTAAACAACAATTTAGTGCAGTGGAAACCACAGTGTTGCTCAAAAGTTTAGTTTGCAAATTATATTTCAGCTCAACTGAATGTATTTGTCTTTTTTACATTTCTGGCTCCCTTTAAAGGTCAACATCCTGTATCTACATACATATAAAAACAGATGGAGATTCTTTAATACACAAAAACAGCGCTTCACTTTTCCCTCATCTGTCAATTGAATATTGTAAAATATCAAGAAATTAAACTAAAGTCCGTTCATTCATCAGCACAAACTGTAGTTAACTGAAAGTGCAAATTAGCTTCTCCTGGAGCAACATTAGTGTTGCTGAGATTTAAATGGATCAGCAAAAAAACTAATCCAAATGTAATCATAGGATTCTGTCTTACACTCAGAACCTGCTGTTTCATTTCCTCTCATTAACAAATCAAACAGAAAGGGGGCTGCAGCAGCTCGGCGGTCACTTCTAACGTCTCATAACTCCCGAGGCCGCAGGTCTGAGCCCGGGTTCTGTCAGGATGAACGTCGGGGTAAAACCAGCATCCGATGTTTCATGACGTTGGCTCAGTGTGGCGAGGTGAAGGCATGAACCAAGTCTGCTCTGATTGGTCTGCATGAGTTTTCATTTCGGTTACCACTCAAAAGACCTATCATCATGTTTTATTAGAAAATTTAACCTCTAAATACAGGAAGTATTGACAAAAATCTGAAATAACAGTAATAAAAGCAGGGCACAAACATTTTCACATTTCTTCCAGAGGAGCTGCTGAGTGTGGCGAGTTTAACACTCATTGTTCAAACAGAAGGAAAAGCTGCTTTTATTGGGCTCTATTTTTAATCCACATTTGGTGCTGAATTGAGTATTTGGGTCAGCAGGCCGGATGTAGAAAAGACTGAGTCATCAGTGGAGATTTATAGCACAAAGGAGGAAGCTTTGGATCTGTTTATAGAAGTGTTTCATGTTTTCACGTGAATGGATAACATTTTAAAAAAATTGAATAAAAATACAGTTTGAGAACGATTTTAAAACAGGACTTTAGCGTCTTACTGGAGTTATTCTGTTCCTTTAAAAACATATATTTTCCATAAAGTCCTAACAGTACGGTGTAAAGTGTCAGTAAATGTGTTTCTATCTACTGGGAGGGAATCAACCGGACTACACAAAGTGTAATTTCATCAGACGTTATGCGCGGCTGTAGTAAACAGGAAGTAAACTCACAGGGACACATTCCAGGACAATATAAAGAAGTTATTACAAACGTGTTGCTGCTATCAGGTTATTATTATTATTCTGTCACAAACTAGTGTTGGTGATGTTACTGCTGTCTGGAGACGTAGAAAACTCTTCTTATTGCGGTAATATCCAGGGTCCAGCTGCAGCCGCTACAATTATTAGACAGCAGGAACAGCTGGTCGAGGTAAATGTTTGCTACGTCAGAACTTATTCAGCCTATGTGTTTCCATCTCCACTTTTGAGCGTCAACTCTTTCAGAAAATCTAAAAACCACCTCAAGCGAGCATAAAAACTTTTTCGCAAAATTGAGGGCATTTTTGCGAATTTTGCCGTTTCCATCCTTCTTTTCTAATGCGATGCTTCAGAATGTGAATAAAAAACGTTGATGGAAACATCAACAGCTCAGTGTTTGAAAGCAAAATAAAGATTAGATTTGAGTTGGAACACGTGGCGACAGCCTCAAAGACCCCCGCTGTCACTGAGCCCTCTTCCTGTGAGCAGCCAGTTCAGAGGACACAGGAGAGTTTGTCGCTGTCCACATCAGGGACCTAAGACCCCCCCTGGAGGATCAGAGCGATGGCTCAGCCTCTTCCTGGCCTCTGATCCGGGCTGCAGCGGTGGCAGCCAGGGGTGTGGGTTCAACGCCTGAGCGCGTGAGCTGTCTATGTAGAGAGATTAAAGAGCCTGTATCGATTCGCGAGCGCTCATGCATTTTGCATGAGGAAGACATTGTCAAAGAGGCATCACAGATTAAAAAAAAAAAAAACTAGTTGAGGGAGAGTTCTGGAAAATCTGCTGAACTCTGTGAAAAATCCTAATGTTGAAGTGTTATGCATGTAAACTTGCTTTTATATATTGGATTGTCCATGAACTCTCATCGACCCGAGTTATTGCTCGTTTTTCATTTCTTCCCCTCCTCGCATGCCATCACGCTGTCTTCTTCTTTTCCTCCACGGTGAGGATTTAAGTCAGGAAAAAAAAAAAAAAAAACAACCCCCCCACCAAAAAAAAAAAAAAAGAAAAGAAAAACTGGCAGCCAGAGAGTGTCTAATGGCAGCAGTGAGTCTGTTGGAGAATTCTCAAGTAGAGTGTGAATTATTTAGGATGTGTGGCTAGTGTGCAGAGCATGAAGCCACCCCGCCTAGCAACCGCCAAGCAGAGGGGCCGAGAAAATTCAGTGTGCAACAAACATTTGCCCGCCTGAGATCTCTATTTCTTCTTCTCTGCATCGAGTGAGAGACTGAGGTTCCAGCAAACACAATGCTGGAGTGGATTTAAAGAGAGCAGAGCGACATTCAAAAGACTTTTCTTCTTTTTTATGTACACACACACCCACACCCACACACACACACACACACACACACACACACACACACACACACTACACAAGCATTTGCCCTCCTGCTTCTCTGCCAAAACAAAGTGAGGCACAGAAAAGTCTTTTTGACCTATTTACAGCCCCCGTGATGCAGCTGATTATTCATCATCAACAATTCATGCAGGTCATCATGCATGTTTAAAACCACACCGCCGTGCTGTTTCTCACACACACACCAAACACACAAACCCTTCAGAGCCCTCCTTATCCCGTGAGCATGTGTCAATCTCACCTAAACAACCACGATAACAAGACAAAAGCAATCAATCTCCGATATTGGCCAGGTGGGAGAGTCGGGGATAACGCCGACGCTATCAGTGAAGCTCCAACAAAGACGGAGATTTTCTGCACGAGGATGATTAGAAACACGGCGGCTGTGACACGCTGATCTGCGGCGGTTAAACTGAGGCAGCTGTCATCGATGGCAAATGATGACGCCAAGCTCTGATAGAGGAGATGGGATCTAAGTGTGTGTGTGTGTGTGTGTGTGTGTGTGTGTGTGTGTGGATCAGAGTGGCTGTGTTGATGCTAAACACTACAGCACTTTGTACACACACAATCCTGTATACATGCGCAGCTGTTAGGCTCGACTCCTGAAGGCCTTTTATAGCTTAACCAATCAAATTATAAAGATAATAAAACACTCAGTCTTAATAAACACATGAAACCTTTAAATAAGTCTGAATAAACAGGATTTCATTTAACTGCAGCTCAGCATAAAGAGAGTTTTTACAAAGCTTTGCACCTTTAAAACAAAACGTCATTAATTAGAAATAATAAGTCATAAAATGAACAATGGGAACCTTTCCAAACTGTTTTCTTGTGTCTGAATTCCACGGACTTCTGCTCCTCGTGTCGACGCAGGCAAACGCTCGCTGATGTTTGGGATTCAGAGTCAAATACTTTTCAATTATTTAGGGAGATTATTTATTCTTTAAAGGTGCTGAGAACGACTGAGAGAAAACAAACACATACATTACCTGAAGGTTTCTGCTGCACATGTTTGGTTTCTTCATATTTATTAGTAAAAAAAAAAAAAAAAAAAAAAAAAAAAAAAAACTATAAATTTGGCTCCTTCGTTGCAGAAAACGTGATGCAACTTTTAAGTTTCAGGAACAGTTTTTTCATCTGCGAAATGTTTACATTGTCTAATTATCTTTCTAAAACGTCCAGATGAACCATGTTTGAATTTTTTATTTTGCAGAACAATTAAAGGGTAACTTTTTTTCTTGTCAAGTATTTTACTTCATGATGACATCATCAAATAACTGCAGGCACGGCCGGTTCACTCGGGCAGGCGGTGCTCCCACTTCAAATATAAATATAATACTACGGGGCGTGAAAACTTTCGCACTCCACTGTGTGTGTTTTCACCACATCAACGCTGTCCTGTGCACTGGTTCATGTAGTTTAAACAGAAAAAAGAGAAAAATCTCTTTTCTGGTTTAAACCTCTATGATTTACTTGTTAGACGGGACACTACGGACATGTGGTAGGGAAATAAGAACCGTTTAGGATCAGAAACTCAGCAACCAAAAAGTAACAAATCAGTGCAGGAATATCTGAAAATGACTGATGCTCAGTTAAAAATCAGAGAAAAATGTATTTTAGTGTCACAGCTGAAAAACACTCCAACAGAACTAGATTTTAGCAGGTTCTTTATATTAGGATGGAAATAAAAAAGCTTTCTGTGAGTCCATTATGATTTGTTTTTGTGTTAAGATCCAGGATTTTAAAGTCAGGGGGACTGCAGGATCCCCCCCCCCCCCACTCACAATCCAGCTGCTTCTTCAGGCCTGGAGAAGATCTATAACAGGTTTCCCTCTAATTATAACATGAAAATGCCGCCGTCCCCCCTCACCCCCCACAAAGGCCAAAGATTTGAGTTTAGTTTCTTTTCACATCGTCTCTGGATAAAAGGCCAGTAAATGTGCACACAGCAGCGCTCAGACAAAAGGCAACAAAGAGAGGACATTAAAAAGATGTTAAGTCTGCATTTAAAGAACAATAGAAAGAAAAGCAAAACAAGCAGATTGTTAAAACATTAGGAGAGGTTATCTATTTAATGTGGTAATTTATAACAGCATCGCAGCACATTTCCACTCCACCATGCAAACATGCTGAGAACAAATCGGGGTTCAGTATCTTGATCAATAAAGCTTCCACACAATTTGTCACGTGAAACCCCAGATTCAAACCTTGAACCCTCGGACTAATGAAGTAACCGCTCCAACGCCAGCACCGCAGCGCTCTGCGCGCTTCCAAACTAATTGTATAAAAAGTGTACGAAAACAGTGGAAACTGTAGAATTAAAGGCAAAACATAATTAAAAGCGTTAATGCCGGAGGAGGAATTAAATGTGCCTGTTCCCCCGGTGCACGCTGGGTAATTTCCCCACACGCCCGCCATGGCTTTGCAACAACATGAGCTTATAAAAGAGGACAAAAGGGACAATTTTGAAACTGTTGCTGTAATGAAGTCAGCACACTGAAGCTGAGGAAATCAGCAGATCTGCCACTTGTGAGAAGCTGGGATCAGAAGGAGCTCTGCAGGCTGCAGCTCTGCTTAAATTATGATACTGTCAATCAAAAAGTGCTATTGATTAATTCCCCATGCTTCATTTAATCAACTAATCATTTCAGCAGTAATCCAAAATATAATGAAATAATACCAGGAGCCCTGACGGCGATGAACGCACGCTCACACGCACAGCCGCGCCCCGGCTGTAGACGCAGCCTGCATGAGGGAAGTTTTCCAACATCAAAAATCAAAGCATTTAAGTAGATTGTACACAAGCATGTCTTGGAAGCTTGATCTTACTAATCTACAAATGGCTTCTTGTTATTAAACTGCTAATTCAGTGGATTAAAGGATCCATGAGAACACAATCCCCTTTACTTCTTTTCCAGGGCGTGCTGAAGGTGGCTTAAATATTAATTAAGCACACACACATGTTGGCCCATATGCTCACACACACAGACACACTGCGGCTCAGGACTCACACACAAGCCTGACTTCATGACGCAGACGACCGCTCTTGTTTTTAAATCTCTCATAACTGGAATCCTTATTTGCCTGAAGTTTTTGCAAAAAAATAGTTAAAGACGGAAACTTTTCAGGTTGAATTTTCTACAAAACTGCTGCATTCAGATTACAGGTTGCTGTTTCCTAAAAGCCCTTTATATCTTAAAAAAATAAACTTTTTCTGGAGTGTTTTTACTTTACTGAACGTTTTAAAAACTTGTAAAAATGTGCATTTTTATCCAGAAAACCTCCAGAACTCTTTTTTTAAAAAGAGTACCCTAAGTTGCATTTTTTTTCTCCTGACTAATATCTTGTTTCCCGAGTCAAGCAGCAAAGTTTTCATTTTTGATTGAATCTGTTATATATAGCACATTATGCATTATATATTGTACATTAAGGCTGACACTGATAATACATTTTGACATGCTTGCTTTGCTGAAGCGGCACAAACTGCTGATAATGTGGATTTACAAGGTGTATCACTGCGCCCACATTAAATGAAAAGTTAAATTATGAACCAATCTATTTCTGATTTTAACAACATCCTCCAACGACACATTATTTTAAGTGTTCCTGTAAAAAAAGCCATTATGCATATAAAACACCTCAAATTATTGTAATATCCTGATGAAAAGGAAAAGTTCATCTCGCTCAGCGGCGGCCGCTCTTAAAACCAGACAGTAAATTGACATCAAGTGTCAAGCATGTAAAAGTCAAAGAGTCAAATCTGCGCCATAAGCCCTGTGAATATACTGCGGCCAGCATGAAAAACTACTCACAGCGGATCACATTACCTGCCTTTTTCACTGAAATAAGCAGTGTAATTTATCCTGACCTTTTTAGATTACTATGAATGTGCTGTCTGTGTCATTTTAACTGAAGTCCTCAGCAGCTTTGCTGGTCTGGAAGCGGCGGCGTTGAAACCCGAGGAGGCGGCCGCTGATGGGACCGCTGCTCCGACACAGCAGTGATACAATACCAAACAAATACTGAGGGACCGCCTGACATTCACCGCTATTAACACACATCAAGGAAAATTACTTTATTTCATCATCACCACAGATTCACCTTCAGACTGTACTCCAGCTGAGAGCGATGCCTTCCACTGACGCCTAATAACAAAAGTAGGAGCCTATTTTAGCTGTGACAAGTGTTGCAGGATTAGAATTTCATTCCTAATGAGTTCTCTGGTAACGCTTTAATTCACTACCTATGCGATATCAATTCCATTATAATCTCATTAAGCTATTGCACACTGAGGTGATTTCGAATGAATGTGAGACAGCCAACCGTACGCTCCCCTCTAATTGAGCAATACTTTTTATTCATTATTATTGCCCATTATTAAATTAATGAACTTAATGGACTTATTTTCCAAATTGCAAAGACCCCTGGCAACATGTTTTTTAATTCCATTAGCAGACGCGCTGCAGAAGAGGAAGGAAGGAAAAGTGAGGAGATGCATAGGTGTGTGGGCAATTAACCCACTGCTGTGACAGATCATCAGAGACGCTCTGGCTCTTCTCTCACTCGCAGGAGTTTGACCAGCCCGTCCTGAATCACACAGGCTCCCCGGCAGCAAGACTCTTCTTTTTTTTTAAACACCTTTTAACAAAACTGCAGAAACATCGCAGCAGCGCCACAGGGTGGTGAGAACGTCCACAGCCGCGGCGCGTTTTCTTCTTTCATTCAGTTTAAAATCCTTCTCTGGAACAATTTCAGCACATGATCAAAGTTAAAAGGCCAATGAATTATGGCTTTTTTTTTTTTTGGTGACTAATGCCAATTAGCTGTGGCAGCCATCTTGTTTAAGGTTGACTTCAAGTGTTAATGAGTTGCAGATTTATGAGCAGTAATTACTTTGAGATTCTTTAAAATCTGTTCAGCGGTTGGAAGATTTTAAAGCAAAGATGTTGCAGAACGTGCAGCTGCTGGAGCTCAGCTACCGCCTCACCACAGTTTAACACTTTATCTGGGACACCAACAGAGTTGTAACCATTTCTGTGTTGGAAAACTGGCATTTCCATTCAAATACGTCCAGTCGTTCATGAAATATTTTGATAACAGACAGGAAACTACACAACTAGGTAGCAGGGTGTGTCTGTGTGTGTGTGAAGCACAAATTAAAACTTAAAAAAATAAATAGATTAGACAGGAACCCTCTATCTGGGGTCTTTGCAAACACAGCCTCTCTGCTCTGTCCCAGCTGTCCAACGTATTCTAATATCTTATTGTAGGACCGACTAAACATGAGCTGAATAGAATATAACATAGATTTTCTGAAATAAGATCTTTTTCAGTAACCAAAGGCCGCCATGCAAAATTGCCCAGAAGATGAAAGCGGCAGATCTGCATAACTGAACAGCTGATCAATACTTCTCAAACTAAAATGGCAAGTCTTGATAAGGTTATTGAATTTTCTTTTTAATTAAAAAGCAAACTACTTGGCTCTCTGTCAAATACTGCAGGGCTGCTGATGCTGATGAGGAGAGGAGAGGAGAGGGCTGTCCATGTTTATATGTTCATCACTACACAAAAAAAAAAAAAAAAAAAAAACACTGGCAAGGCTGTCGGCACCATCAATCAGATGAAATTTATTTTCTGTTTGTTGCGTCTTCGAATTAATCTGTCAGGGAAACCCTCAAATCCCAAACGATAACATTCATGTAGATATTAATTCTTATTATGTGTCATTCATCAGCTCATCAGGCGTCATTTTTCTCATTCACGGGGAGAAAAAAAATAATAAATAACGGCAGCGTTCGTTCTGGAATTTGTCATAAACGAGATGCAACACGGATGGAAGCAGAGATTAGGCAACATCCCAATCACTGGTTTGGTTTAATCTAAACGTCCAGAAGTGGTCCAGTCTTCTTCCAGATTCCAGTCATGAAAATGCAGAATGTGAAAGAGCTGAGCTGTTCCTCAGCGGCGTGGAGTGGAGCGAGTGCTGCATCGTATCAGAGCCAACATCAGTGGAGAGAAAACTCTGCTCCCCGGAGAGAGTGCCATTACATTCAATCGTCAACCGCTGGATAAAACTCATTCCACTCTGCACAGTGTCTGAATGGCTCTATACATTCTGCAGAGGGCACGATGTGATAGCACAGCATGTCAGAACCACACTAAAGGGCTTTTAGTGCAGGTTAGAGCACCACACAAAAGCCGGCGCACAAAGCCACAGAGCGCTGGGGCAGAACGGCGGAGGCAGTGTCGCCACAGCTGACCGTCCTCACAGCGCCTGAAGGACCCCGGGTAAACAAACAGCACACAGCCACCGCTCGCTGGGAGGTCCACAAGCCAAGTTGTTGACAACAAGATAATGTCAGCCGCTATTTTTAGATGAATGAAAGCATCTTTGGATGTTTTTACTTCATTTCTTTTTATGCACACAAACAAATAATTAGAAAGTTATTTGCTGTTATGATTCCCGGACCACCCAGTCGGGGACATTAACACCTGATGTTCAGTCTCTGCTTCCTTTATGAACAGGAGTTGGAAATGAGCGCTAAATCAGGGTATGACTCATATTTTATTATTATTTCTTAAAGGACCAAAGGATTCCCCCAAAATCAAATTCAATGATTTAGATTTTTTTTAAATAGTTTTTATTAGGGCTGCAACAGTAAAGATAATTCACATTTCTACACTTTAGCATCAAGGTTTGATATATTTTATGATACAAAAAAGAGAAATATCCATGCCCTTCTTAACATGTAATTTACTGAAATTAATTATGATTATTAGTTTAACCTCAAAAGTCATGTTTTTAAATAAAATGTTGCTGAAACAGCAGGTTTCTCAGTGGATCTGTGCTCGACATGGCAGCCTAGGTGGAGTAGTCGAACACAGATCCACTGATCCTTCAACGCAGAGCATCTTCAGAAAACATGCTGATAAGATTTTAAAAAATCTGTATTGTTCCATAGTGTTTTTTATTTGATTTATTTATGAACCAATATTTTGTGCTTTCAGAGTTTAAAAGTTGAATTTATTCAACCGTCAGAGAGCTGACACTTTTTTTTCTTTGTTAATTTAGTCGTTTGAATTTCCCAGAATCTGAAGCTCAGATTTCAAAGAGCAGAAATGTTTTAATTATGAAATATATGTTGCATTTTTTTATTTGGTGCAATTAAAAGACAAACTTTACTTCACCTAACAAATTTCCAGTGGTGTTTGAAGCTCATTCAAAAGTATCATTGTAAAACCTGATGGAACAGGTAAAGTGTGTGTAATATTACCTGCCTGGCCTCTCACTGCTCATCAGTACGGAGTCCATGAGGGAACGTAAGATGGTTTTTGTTCTTTAACATTCCCACTGAACTCTTTTGTTAACTTTTTTACCTTGCAAACGTTTGCATTCCTCCGCAATGTTGTTTTGTATGAACTGAATCAAATCAGACTTTTGTTTTGAAATATCCAGTTCAATAAGAAAATCTTTTAGTGCGCACAACTCAGTTCCTTAAAAAAGGTAAAAAGAGTAAATGGGTGCCTGGTTCTTGAAAATCAAAAAATTTTTTTTTGAAATATCCAGTAACCAAAACAGGATGTGTCGTCACAAATTTAGGAAATTGACAGTAGTTTAATATAACTGTGTGGCTGCACAGAGTTATTAAATATTTTCATGCATGTGTCTGTGATACATTTAGTCTAAAGCTGAATTAAAGCAGTGGTTAACTACAGAGTTATGGTGAGCATGTGAATTTGTGAATAAACCAGCAGCACAACAGTGAGAAATGATTTTTTGTGAGGGAACGCAAAAAGTATTGCAAGGGAACGGAAAAAAAAAAAGAAAATCCATCAGTCTTTACTGTCTTTAACGATAAAATCTTTGAAAACAGTTTTTTGTTTACATCGTTTTTCCTACATTTTCCATAAATCACCTGAAACAAACTTTTATTTATGATTATTTTTGTTTTCTTTTGGAACAATTCCAGTAAAATATCTTAGATCTTATTTATTTGCTTTATGGACATGATTTCAGGATCACAAACCTGGTGTTTTGTGTCCCACAGTGGGGTCCTGACTCCAGCTTTACACCACACTGTATGACTTAACTGTCAGAAATGTTTGTTTCAGGTGGACTAAATTTTAATTTCACCAGAACGAGTTTTCAGTTTGCCAAAATCCTGCAGTTCTTCTCCATCAAACATGAGCGCGGATGTGAAGCCAGATTTCTGTGCTTCACTCTCAGCGCTAGCAGCTGCAGTGTTTCTGTGTAGCGAGTGTTTATTGACTGTTTGAGGCGAGAACATCAACCAAACATTAAAAAAAATATATTAATAAAAAAAAGTGAGCAGGGTTCGAACTCTGTGGCCAAAAGCGTGTTCTCCTCTCACCTGCATTCATGGGTTCATGCACGCACTATATTTTTGGAATAAAATGACAACCCTGTCACATTATGCTGCTTTTTCACTGGGAATTATTTATCAGCCAGAGCTCAGTCATCTTTATGGGCCGTCCGTTTGCAACGCTGCTGAATATTTCTGTTTCTAGTGGAAGCTTAAACAGGAGCTTTGACCAGCTCTCCCAGGCGTGGAAACAGACACCGGTAGCTACAAATATACTGTACAACAGGTTATATAATGATCATGAAAACTGCATGAGAACACACACACACACACACACACACACACACACACACACACACACACACACACACACACACAAACAAACAAACACGCTGACAGCAGGAGGCACGTAAACACTCACACCGGCTGCAGCTGACACGGCGAGAGGCCGAGCCTGACACGAGGTGAGATGAAGTGGCGTTTCTCATCATCTGCCGAGCCTGGCCGTGTCTGACCTGCAGGATGGAGGTAGGCCCGGGGCATGGCCTCCGGACCCGGGCAGGGAGAGCAGAAACGGGCCCTCCGCCGAGACTTATAAAGTCCCGGCTGCAATTTACTAGGAAGGCTCAAATTGTGGTGTCCAGTGGCCACAGCGCGGCCCCCGCTGTCAGCGCCATTCTTATTTGCTTCACTCCCTTTGACACTGCCTCTCGATTAGGGTCATAAATTCCATGAAATCGGTCAATAACCTATAACACTAATGTCACTCTCCTGCCATTAATTTTACAGCTGGAGAGCCACACTGTTTCTTAACCCCCTTTTACGTGACAGGGAGGTTTATACTGGCTGGGATTGATTGAGAAGAGTACATAACAAGCTCTGAATAGAGTCTTTGCACCAGTTAAAAAAAAATAAACACATGTATGAAAACAGCAGTGAAACAGCAGATTGTTGCAGACATGTTTGGATTTGGTGTCTTTTCTCATGAAACTGCAGCTGAAACATTTACACAAAATGATTTTAATCCTGAATAAAATTAAATCTTACAGTATTTAATAGTTAAACCTAATTTTACCCTAACACATCTATATTCCAATTCAAAATCTTTGTCAATATTCTTCATAAAACTCATGTTTTTATGCATTAACAGTTTTTTTAGCTCATTTCTTTCTGCATGATTGAGTTCTGCACCTCCGTGCAAACAACAGCTGCTTTGTTGTGCTTATGAGAGCAAACTTTATTACTTTCTAAACTATCTTATCAATGCCAACAATCTATATTTTTTAGACACACGAGAACAAGTATCAAAATTTTATAGAACAGTACATTACAAATGGATGTATTCATAATGTGTAATATATTAGATTTATGTATTTTTTTGAATAAAGTATTTAAAAGTTGCCCGCAGGTTTGGAGGGTCAGTAGTTTGACTGTAGCTGTGTGTGTTTCTACCGGCACCAAACATCTTTATTCCACATGTTTTTTGTTTTTTTTTTGATTCAGTTCAGAGTTTAATTTTGTTTTCTGAATTTGTCCACAAAAACCTCTTAATGCAGTTAAAGCTTAAAGCTGTGCTGATAAAATGAGACCGTTTGTAAAAACAGAAGAATCAGCAAATCAAACACTCAGGGTGTGTGAGCGTTGCACCTTGCACAAAAAACAAAACAAAAAAACCTTCAAATTCACCCTCAGAATGGAACGACTCTTATTTCATTTGTGTTTCATGAAAAATTGGGCGCTGGTATTGAATCTAATTTGTCCGCACACAGCTCTCACTAATGTATGCTAATGTGTGCAAATGTGGATGCTTGTATGTAGATAGGAGTTATATAGGAACACAGCTGTATACAGAGTAATAGTAAGTGGTCCAATGAGATTTTCATTACGGCAACTGAGGACGTGTTTCTTAAAGATGAGAAACTGGTGCCACTGTTAGGAACTGATGCACACAATGAGGAGAGAACTGAAACAAAGACAGAGAAATATCAAAAGACCCCAAAACAACTATGTTACTTCTTTAAACTTTTAATCTGATTCAGAAAGTCAACAGCTCTTATTTCTGAATTAACGACAACTTGAGCTTTTTATTTGAACAACAAAGTGTAAAAAAGTGGAAAGCACACAAATCCCATTTGTTGCAGAGAGAAAGGGCAGAGGAGGTTTCTTATCATGCATGGCAGGTTGCCAGTAGATATGTTGCTGCCATTCTCACAGGGGCCTCTCCTCCAATCTTTTCCGTATGTGAGAGTTGACACTTCGGGGCATTTCTGTGGCACAGGCGTGTTAGCGAAGCACACGCCTTCTGCTGCAACGCTGCTAGAGGAGGATGAAGGACCGCCATGAGAGACCTCTGGAGCTCCTGACAGCGCAACAGGCCATAATGCATGAAGCAAAATAAATAAAGCTGCAGAGATATAATTAACAGTTTGTGACGGTTTTTGCGGTGGAAGAGCTCACTCGAACAGATGATTCTGCTCAAGCACATTTTGAACTGAAAGAGGAGAGGAGAGGGAGGTTGTGAAGACGGATCGGTGCTGAGAGAAGCCATTTCTTCCCTTAGATCAGCTGAACGGGGACATTTTTAGGCCATGGCGTCTAAATTGCCAAGAAAAATGTTTTTCTGTTCCTCCCAGGCTAAATGACAGCTGCTATGATCCTGAAACTTACTTGTTGTCTCACTCTGAATGCACAAACGATGCGCCGTCTATTTTTAGGCTGAAAATTTGGGGCAAAAAATATCTTTGAACTTTTGCTCCAGTTTCCTTTTTGCTCATCCGTTGTTGGAAAATTTATTATCTTAATATTTAATTTTCATTAGGATGTAAAATGTCTGCTATGCTGTAGTTTAAAACATTATTCTGCCTAATCAAACATCTGGCAACGTGTGACTCACTCATGCAGGATTGTTCACTCGCTCAGAAAAAAAAAAACACACAGTTTGCTTCATGTTTTGGCAAGTTAACGTGCGCTGGCAACTTTCCATTCCTCTACTCCGTCGGCTATTTCCGCCCCTCGTTTTGCTGCCCACTGCTTTATTCTCTCCTTTAAATGACACAGCCGCAGTTAATCAGGAAATCAGATTTTTTTAATTTTTTTTTATTTCTGCCTTCTCCGGACTGCTCAGAGTTGAATTGACATGGAGCCTCGACAGCGGCGAGGCAAAATGGCCGCTCGTAGTAACAGCTCACAAGCCCCTGGACAACCTGAGGCATGGCCATCCAATCCCACATCATTAAGGCTAGAGTCCTTTATTGTGTTGGAGGCATTAAATGGTGCGCTGGCTATAGCCCTGAAGTCACACTCCACTAGGAGAAAACAGCAGAAAAATAACGGCACAGCTGGATAATGACTTTTCCCTGGGAGGCTGACCATGTGTACAAAAGTGCTAATGATAGCAGGTGCAATAAGCGAGCGCAAGGCTTTTACTGCGGCCGGATTTATTTTCCTCTGCTAAACTCACCAGTGATTTCCCCCGTGTAGGTGTCTTTCTGTAGTTTAAGAACACCTACCACCTCCTTCTGCCCTCCCCTCCTGTATCTAATCTCTTTATCAGCTGTGCAGCTAAAATCAAAGAGGACAGCGGTGTGAAAATCCTGCAAGTAAAACCTGCTGTCAGAGTCCTAATCACAATTAGCTGGGCTGTAGACCCATTAGCCCCAAGGGGAAGACACCAAAAGCTGACAGAATTATTGCTAAAGCTACTGATTGCAAATGATCCTGCTGAGAACAAAGGGTAGGACCACGGATTCCAAAAAAAGGGGAATAAAACTCCCTCTCCCTCATTTTTTTTGTTTGAATTGATTTTTAATAAAGTCAGCCTCGCTGTTAAAAAAATATACAATTTCACAACTCAGTGAAGTTGCAAGGATCTTATTGGTATTAGCAGCGAGGGAGATAACATGTTTCCTGGATGTACTGACTTTGTTACATCAGCTGCGCCCTGCACATTATAAAACATTAAGCTTTGAGTTAACCACTGGCTGCAAACAGCCATTAGTCAAACTTGTAAGAGAAGAACGACGACTCGCAGACAAAACAATGCCACGTGACACCCCGCAATGGATCACCTGCAGTGTCAGCCGTGCAAAGAGCCGCCTCACATTTGATGTTAAGCCCCAGAACTGTTCGGGGTTGTCGGAGGTCTTGCCGGGAGATAGAAATGTCTCAAGTTATTACAGCAGTCAGGTAAAGTGTGTGGCAACGTGGTCCTGTAATGGGGGGTAGAGCGCCGGCCAGCAGCAGCTAATGAAGGCGTCTCGAGGAGCACTAAAGAGTCTACGTGACACTACTCCTGATTCCCCCCGTCTGAGGACACAGATCAATTAATACATTAACAAACGATCGCGAGCACTTCATCTTGCAATATGAAACCGGCGGGCCGCGCTCACCGCCCCGCCGTCCAGAATGGCTGATCAGCTCTGCTTCTTTATGGTCTCCGTCATGAATTCCAACACCCTCTGCCAGAGAGGCTGCAGACCTCTCTGAGGCTTTATTCTGCCTCAACACAGCTCAATGCAGCACATATATGGAGCGTGAAATAAAACCACATATGAATTCTTCAGGCCCGTAGTAAAAAAAAACAAAAAAAAACTGTAATGCACCACAGATGACCCAATCACAACAGCTTTGACTGAGCGTCTGCCTCCACTCCCCCCCCCCCCCCTGCTAGTAGCCACAGCTTCAACGTAAGCCATCGTTTCTAGAAGTCTGATAGATCCTTCCCCGATAAATAAAAACAAAAACATTAATGCAGCCAAAACGCGCGATGTGAGCAGCCTGCAGCACAGCTGAGTGCGTTGGTCGGGGAAGTCCAACGTAAAGCATTGCTGCATGCCACGCCGTATATATCCAGTCTCCCCATTACCACCATCTCTACTCGACAGCAAGGGCCCTGCACTGCTAAATTATTCATCACACTGAGGGGAGGACAGAAGCATGCATGGTTTCTCCACTCCATGCCTCTTCCCTTTTTCTCTCTGTCTCTAATTCAAAGGAACAGCCGGGTGGAGAGAATGATATACAGGCCATCTTTCCATCACTGTGTGGCCATCGCAGGAGATGTCGCCTCCACTTCCTCCAATTACCACACTGGAGCTGAGGCTGACTTTTTAGGCTTGTGGCAGGCCAGACGGTCGCTGGATTGCCCGCCGCTGTGCACATGTGTGGGGGGGGGGGAGGTGGGTGGCACCCTGGGGTCCCATGCATAACCTGGGACGTCTTTGTATACACATTCATCTATATCAGTGGGCAACAGGGAAATGTAAGCCAAAGGTAATTGCCCTGGATAAGAACATCTGCTTGGTGAATAAATATTCTAATGAGGGGAGCTTGCAGGTTCCCCAGACTGATGCACGGCTGACAGGCCTCCGGAGGGACCGCAGGTAATGCTCACCACCTGCAGTTCAAACGGAAGGCAGTCACACCTTCCTCTTGGAGCTAAACGCTGGCCGACTCTCTCTCCCACACACACACACACACACACACACACACTGGTACACACATGTACACTGTGGTTACCAGATGTTGTACAACAAATCGCTCATTGGTCTCTTCTATCTTCCAAGCAGAGAAATCATCTATAGTCCTGAATAAAGCTAAAATTGTATTTATAAAGTTCTGCTTTTTTTCACTTACAGACTTAACTGTTAACATTTGTCATCATTTCTGTTGTGTATTTTATCCAAATTAAATCTACAATAAATAAATAAACAAAACAAAAATTCCAATCACTGTAATTAGTCAAAAGATATTTTTTTTCTTTTCCAAAAATCTTGATTGAACTACTGGCAGAATCAGTTAAATGTTCCAAAACCTTTCTTTTGGTTTATTTTCTCATTAACAACATTTTAACTGAAATCAAAAGACTTTTTCCTTTTTGAGAGATTAAATTCGGTCTTTTCTTTGGTGGCCAGAAGAAAAAAAAATGTCACTTTTAGATTCATGTCTGTGCCAAACACATTGACTTTTTCAAGCACTAATATTCACAATCATTACATCATTAAACTCAATATATCACAACCCTAAAAACTAGGGGTGCAACGACACAGAAAATTCACAGTTCGGTTCGATACTTTGGTCACACGGTTCAATATTTTTTCCATACAAAAAATAATAATTTTTTGCCCTTTTTACCTTGCAATTAATTGAAATTAATAATAAAAATTTGTTTAACCTCAAAAATCATGTTTTTAATTAAATGCTGCTAAAACATCAAGGTTCACAGTGGATCTGCGCTTAAAAATACAGCCTAGGTGGAGTAGTTGAACACAGATCCACTGATCCTTCATCACAGAGCATCTTCAGAAGACAAGTTGATACAATACATTTTTAAAAATCTGTATTGTTCAATACAAGTGTGTATTAAATGGTTCGATATGGTTCGATACAGGTACATGTACTGTTGCACCCCTACTAAAAACCCCTCACACATCAAAGCACAATGCATGCTGGGATTTGTTGGTTTGTGTTGATCCGTCAGCAAATGTGTGTTTAGAAAGTATCTTTTAGTCACTTATTGTCATAACTACAACAATGTTTAACACATTTGAGTCTTTGTTTCTTGACCTAAACCTCTAATTGGATTAAAAAATAAACATTTTATGTTTCTCTGTCCTATTTGATACACAAAAACAAGCCTTTCATGCTAAATGTATTATATAGCTTGTGTACTTTACACACTAGTGTTGATATGAGCTATTGTACAGATGCAAAGTAACAAAAAAAGCAACACTGAAATTATTTACATTTATTTTCATAACTTTATGTGAAAAATATAAAGGCTGAATGCTTTTAAAAAAAGCTTTAAATTAGCTCACAGTTAGTTGTCTCACCTGCGTGAAACAGAGTGAGACATTTAATGAACATTTGGTCAAACATCAGAACATCGACCAGCCGAGTTCAGCAGCTTTTTAAATTTCTCCTCTTGCAGGAATTCTTCCTGCATAAACACTCACAATTCAGAGCATAAACGTTCAAAATAAAAATGATTTAGATTATTATTTTATTAACCTTTTTTAAACCAGGCAAATCCCACTGAGTTTACAGATCTTTTTAGTAATGGAGGCCTGCTTGAAGGCAGTGTAACGTGTGTTTTTAGAACCAAAGTACCCAGAGAAAACTCGCGAACACATAGAGAACATGCTAACTCAGGTCCTAACCAAGAATCAAACCCAGGACCTTCTTGTTGTGAGATAGAACCACTAAATCCTCGTGCTGCCATGAAATAAATGAAATAAACCATAAGGTATGTCTTAAACAGAGTAGAAATTTTAGCATTGCTTTAACGAATCCACCAATAAACACATGCAAACAATCACAAACGCTCCTGCACCAATGCAATGAGAACAAACTCACTACAGCGTGCAAGGCCCGGGTGTTACATTGATGAGGCTGCAGGGCTGCAAACTGTCAGCATCACCGCTTCACTCCCCTCAGCCCACATCTGTGTGTGGTCATCACTTTGACTGGCTGGAGGGGGAATTTGTCATGAAACCGGAGGTGGAGAAAGGTGAGTTACATCCTTGCAGCGCACCTTCAAAGAGGCCAGGAGACAGTGATGAGCCTCTCTCAATAAGCAACGACACCCAGGAGACACACTGAGGCGAACGCTTTGAGTATCAAAGAGGCCTCCGATGGAGCGAAGGCTCTGAGGCAGGCAACACTACACGCTGGATTATTTTCCTTTAGTTATGACATGATTTGGAAATCATACACCTCCCTGTCACTTTCAGTCGCTTCGGATAACAAAAAGCAAAGTTTACAAATGGTCCAGATATGAGCTTAACTCTCTACTTTAGAGGAACTTTGGCCCTGAAACATCCTCTTTACCTAGAAATCTGAGCTCCAAATCAATAACTAGTGCTGTTTCATTCATTGCATGCATAGCACACTTTAGCTATTCATGCTTTGTTTTTCACTTCCAACTACAAGAAATTGTTTCAGGTATAAAGTCATTTATAATGGATTCATCCATGTGAAATAACTCACACACCTCCCCCTTTCCAAAAAAAAGATGCTTTCTCCCCAGAAATCTGAACTTACGATCAATAGCTACACACACACACACACACACACAAACACACACACACACACACACACACACACACACACACACGGAGTCTGCAGGAGACACATCTATAACTGCATTACAGCTCCGGCTGTTTACAGTGGCAATGCTGGAAATATTCATTTACTTTTTGTTTCTGTGAAGGTACGAAATCAGAGTTAGCAAAACAGCGGAGGATTAAAATGTGATCTGCAGTGTGCAATAGTCAGAGATGAATTAGAAAAGAGTGCAAATGCAAAAGCAGCAAGCACTGGGCGGGCATTGTTGTGGTGAGAATACAAACCACAGAGGAGACAAAACCAATCTGACTAATCACACATGATCTCAAAGAGAATTAATCAGCAGCTCTGGTTAACAATCTGTAATCATCCTCATTCTGTGCTTAATGCCATTTAATTTATGAAATTCCGTCTGACTTGGATATAAGGGCAACAAAAACAGCAGCATCTGAAGCCCAAAGCAGGCGAGGAGATGATAGCGTGTCCCTGAAAGACCCTGAGCAGCTCTTTTGGAGGCACACTTGTTCAGACGGCTGACGACCAGCAAGCCAGTTCCTCTGACTGCCAGTCCAAGTTGAATAACAGCACTTGTGAAGGTATTAGTGTTGGTAATGATCACACTCCAACATCCCTTCCGACTTAAAGGCTGAACAAGTCCGACACATAAACACAGGCCTCGTCCCGCTGCAGCATCCAGCATCAATAAAACACATGGAGGTGGAAAACCCATCAGCTCTGCTCATGCATCAGGGAGGCGCAGCGCCACAAACAGTCAAACTCATCAAGTTTGTGTGGAGAGAGATTTATTAAAGGGGCCAAAACAGGCTCTGAAGCATACGTCACGCCTAACATGTACACCCCATGTTCAGCATCCCCCCACTTTGTGCACCAGTACTCACCCAAAAGTACATCATCATGTTGGAAGCGGGACAGGTGTGGGCAGGCGGGTGCAGGAGAGTGGGGCCGAGCACTGGGACCAGTCCAGCCAGTGTGGGTGTCTGAAGGAGTCCGAAGGTTTGGACAGAGAGCTTTACTGGTCCCTGTTCCACAGAGGCAGCCCTCCTTCTCAACTCTTCAATGGGGCTTGACTTGAGCTTTAGGTTCACTCCCTTCTTCGTCTCTCTTTTTTTTTTTTTTTTTGCTTCCTTCTTGGCAAGCAGCTTGTTCTTCAGTTAATTTTTAAAAGCCCCCTTTCTTTCTCTTCTTCCTCTTCTGAGCCAACACGAAAAAAGAGGGGGAGAAAGCAGACGGGCGAAAGGAAAGAGAGCTGGGGAGGTGTTGTAACCTCTTTTTTCTTTTGACACTCTTCCACTCCACTTGCCTCTCCACACCACTCACTTCGAGACTCTCCCTCCCTCTCTCTCTCTCTCTCTCTCTCTCTCTCTCTCTCTCACTCCCTCTCTCTCCCCTCTGTGCCGTCTCTTATTGGTGAATGTGAAATCAGTCGGTACGGCGCCGGGGCTCAACTAGAGCAGCAGGAGCAGCAGCCTGCGCTTGACAGCTGCCTCCAGCGTTCCTCCACCGGAGCTGTGTTGCTCTGCATAGAGGAGTGCGCCGAACAATCCGGGATCCTGCAGACGGTACTGTAAAATTCAGCGTCCCGGGGAGGAGGGGGGAAGATGGTGGGGAGAGGGATGGTGAGAGAGGGGTGGAGGGGGGGGCAGGAAGCTGGTGGTAGAAAGCTCTGCAGGGAGGGAGGGGGGTGAGGATGGTGATAGCGGAGGACTAACAGATTGCTCGTCTTTCTTCTTCATGCTATCTTTGATGGAGACGAGTTGCATTGAAGTTGTGGCAGTTTTAGTTCGTTGAGGAGAAGAAGGCGCAGCTGAAGGAGGACCAGAAAAAAAAAAAAAAAAAACTGTGGGGATCTCAAAAAGCCTAAAAGAGTGGCACAGACATCTGGGAGGCAGAGCCTGTTTTCCACTTGTTTTCCACTTTTAGCTGCTGAGCTTCATCACACGTGCTCCTTAGCATTTTTTCCTCCCAGCAGCCTGATGGGTTAGTGTCCAGGAGCACTTCTGGTTGAACAAACCTTTTTTCCAGGTGATGTGTTGTGGCAGATCAGAGGCCAGATGAAGTTGGTGTGAAATACCTTTGTGTGCCAAGCTATATTACATTACATGCTTTAGTGTGTTTTCCATCTGGCGGCTATAAAGAAGGGGAGGCGGTTGGGGGGGGGGGGGGGGGGGAGTATAGGAGGCGGGAGGCTTGGCTATCTTCTAGACAGCGCTGTAACAATGAGCCTGCCTCAGCAATTTTCAAAACATATCATCAATACACGACTGGGAGCACGCGCTTTTAAATATTAACCCTGTGGCGACCGGGGCAGGCTGTGGAGAGCTCGAGCGGTTTTGCGGCATCCTCCGGTGCAGGATCATCCAATAAAAGACGTCCTGGGGGATGAGCTAATTTGCTGTAGGATCCTAAAGAACATTTGCCCGCTATAGAGCGCGCCGCCGTAATGAAGAGAGCCGATATATTCAGGTTATGTTACCCATCAGTAATTGCCACATAAGGTGGCAGCGTTGGATTTGCAGCTGGCTTTGAGCGAACCGATACACAAGGGGCCTCATTCATACGGCGTAACTGTCATCTTAAATTTATCACCCATTTTATTTTTCCTCCTTCCTCAGAAAAAGACACAACCAAACGGTGGGATGTGAAATGGCAGTTAAGGAGTTGCAAACGATAATTTTGCAGGATTTCTGAACAATCCTTATAGGCAGGTTTTAACCACGTTATCATAAAAGATGCTGCTTTCACATCACAGACTCGTCTTTCTGCTGCTTTATACACACACACAATCTCTTATTGGTGGCTCAGTGTGCTCGTACAAGCTCTCCATATCCTTATACATGTCCACCACAACACCATGGATTTACATTAGCAATCACAGAGTGGATAACCTCCCTACTCCTCCATCAATCTCTGATGGGAAATAAAAATGAAATGCACTTCTCAGGCAACTCAGATTAAAGATCACTCTTTTATCAAATACTGAAGTCTATTTCAAGTCCTACTCATAAATAACTGAGGGGAGAGACGGAGGGAAACAAGAAGGGTGGAGGCTAAAAGAAAAAAAATGAGGGAAAGACCAGCGATGGTGGTGTGGGTGCAGTCAGAAAGCATCGTGGTCTGAAACTGACAACAAAACAAAAATCAGAAGACATCAATGTATCCAAATGATCCTCATGTTTTCATTCCAGGGATGTCCTTTAATTACAGATTTTAAAAGTTTTGAAAAAGCTGGGTGTTAATCAGATGATCCTCCTTGCTTCCTGTCACCGTTCCGAGCTGCACTTTTCCCGCGCTCGACACTACTTACCAGGGATGCGAGTGGCTTTCCCAAGCATTTAGATTTCCCACCATAGTCTAGACACTCCCATGAGGTTCTGCCATCCATTATAAAGATGGAGCTTTCAAAGAGAAGAGGAAGTGAAGGCCTCACATAGAGTGCGTTCTGCCTGAAATGTCCGTCTGAGCCCGATCCTTACTGACTCCATATCTGTTGGCTTAATATTTTATGACGGTCTCACCTCCTGTTCTGAAGCGTGCGGCTACTTACGGAGCAACTTCTGTCAAACCACACTCAGACCTCATCATTAGAACGACTGGAGATGAAACAATGAGCAGCACCTCCTCTGAAGTCCTCGCTCCCTGCCGAGCCCCGGGCTTTGGTTCAGGCCTGAAACGCTCGGTGCTGCTCGGCCCGTTCTCAGCTGGTCGGAGCGACGGTGAGTCGGCTGGAACGTGCCGAGGGATGCAGCTCCGTCACCCAGGTCGGTTTTATCAAAACAGATACTTCACTTTATGAAGTGGCCCGCTTTAACAGCTTGGTGAAGAGGATCTGAAGCCGTCCTCATTTTATCTCTTTATGCATCTTCCTCAGCTCCACAGGTAGTTATTGATGTTACACTGCATTCATCACTTCAGGAAAAACACATCACGAGAGGTTGCACAGAGGAGAGCAGAAGAAAATGTGGTTCTATATCATTTCCAACCCCAGTTTTTTCCTCCTTTGAAGTCTCTAATGTTTTTTGCTGTATTTTGTGTTTGTGCTCCGGGTTCTAAAGGTAAAATCATGCAAATGTCTCATCAGATAATATATAAAAACCTCACCCTTCCACCAGGACAAACCTGACACTGACTTTAGAGTAGAGCTTCTCTTTTTTTATTTTTCACAACCATCGTATTTATGTATCCACCTTTATTTATTTAATGAGATTAAAAATCTCTCTTTCCAAGAGGGCCCTGGTTCAGAAAGGTAGCAGCATTTCCTCCTTTTGGCTTCCACACGCAGCGTTCAGATTACAGAAAACAACAGACTTAATGTGTTTATTCCTGCATGGATCAGAGGCTAAACAGAGAATTAGATATACATTTACCACCTCAGATTTGCACCAGACAGGATGTAAAACAGAAGAGACAGGAAGCAGTGGAATCTGTGAACAACTTGACAAAGAAGTAGGGGAACTAGAAAACTTAATCAAAAAAAGCAAATCATCAGTTTTTGATTCTCTGCAGTCACATTTCAGAGTACCAATAAAAACACCCACACCTAAGCATATTGCCTGATGTGTGAATGCAACTGAAACCTGCTTCACTTTATGGTTTTGTTGTGAAGTGTTGAATTTAAAGAAGATTGAAAGTTTCTTCAAATGACAAACTTAACTAAACTTTAGAGCCCAGGTCTGAATGAAGTCCATAAACATTAAAGTATTTTGCTATTAAAGCTAAAACAGTATTTTAAAGAATATTGTTTTTTGACATTTCAGTGCAGCTAGTTGCTTTAGTGACCCACATTAGGACCCTCCATTTGGCTTCTGAGGAAATAGTAGTTTACTAACTCCAAATATTGTTAGCAACAATGCAGCTATAAATCATATTACATTTGAGAATGGCTTTAATAAAAAAATAATTCAAAGAATGTTCCAAAAATTATAAAAAAAAGAAAATAAAATGGGTAGGTGGAGCTTGCACGAATGATTAAAACTTACCAATCACAGCGGAGTGGGTTGCACAAGAAGAGGATTTCACACCAACTTTTTGTTTTTATAAAAAAGTAAAACTTTGAATCCTAAAATGTTATGGTGTGGTGTAAAATGTAAATAACTGATCTGCAAATCTATTCACAGAGGAACACATTGAACATGTATTTGGAAACTAAATGTAACATGTCTGTAAAAGTAAGAATTACAGTTTAATAAGGAACCACTGAAGGAAGATTTTCCAACAAATAATATTTATTGATAAAAATAACATTTTGGAGTCAAAATTGAATGCCAGTTAAAGCTCTATCATGCAAAGAAGTAGCCATACGTGGACACCACCTAGCCACACCACACGCTTCCATCAAAAGAGGGATCATCTGACCTGTTATCAGTACACAGAACTCATAACAGTGCAAGAAGAAAGCCTCCCTTATGGTGTAGGGGTGCATTAGTGCCTCTGGCATGGGCAGCTTACACATCTGGAAACAAGTTTTAGAATGACATTTGTTCCCAATCAGCAAAAAAAATCCAGCAGAGAAACCTCAGAAGAGCTGAAGAGACCTACATCAGACATGAACGGAGCATCATTCTCCTCCTAAACCTCCAGCAGCTGGTCTCCTCGGTTCTTGCACAGTTACAGGTTGATGTTAAAAGAAGAGGGAAACACGGACCTGTTCGGTCTTACTTGAGACGTGCTGGTGCCATACATTAAAAATGGTCTGTTTTGAATGGTACAATTTCTAAGTTTTAACATTTGTTTACTTTTTACCAACATGAATAAAATGTAGTTTTGATATTGATAGAGAAACCATTCCATTTGTTTTTTATTTCATTTGAAAAAATATCCCAAACTGATCAGAAACGCGGTTGTAAATACATAGAAATAATACATCTTTAATATGTTTGCAGTGAAATGAAGCTGTTCTTGCAGTGGCAGGAAGTTGCAGAAGCTGATGACTGGGTTCAGGATTAAACATGAGAGTTTTTTTTTTTTTTTAGATTTAAAAATTCTGTTTGAATTGGTGGTAGGTAAAATCTGGGCTCAGACAAAAAAATAAATGAGGCGATACCACTGAGGCATACTGACAGGCGATAACTACTCAGAAAAAAACATAATAAAAAAAATATAATAAATAAATGAAGACGGTGTTACATAATTCTGAATGTCAGCTTCCCGACGCAGACGGTGTGTTTAGCCTTGAAAATGGTAATGTTTTGTTTCTTTTCCTGGAAGATATCATTAAACATCATTTGTAGGCATACATTACACTATACGCAGCAAATCGCCCATCTGGTAATTTTGGAACTCACTGACGAAGAGACAATAAATTCATTGTATGCCTGCGCACATAAAGAATCCCACTGAAGTAATGCCTCCGTGTAGACATACAAAAAGTACAATAACCATAGCTGTGTGCTCAGACTGTATGTAGTGTTAATAATGCAGTGTTTACATCTTGGCATTGAGCAGTCAGAACTGGCCTAGGGGTACAAACTGGCAGGCCTGTGCAGTAATTAGGGGCTGTGTGTTGGGGATGTGAAGGCTTGCAGCATGTCATGCTGATACCACTGGTGTGTCAGAGGCAGGAGAGCTGCGCGAGGCCACACCTTTCTGTCGCAGCAAGAAGTCACTTTAACCAGCACTCCCGCAGACACAAGGCTCAGTCGTTACTCAGCAGCCGGAGCGAGTCGGCAGCGGATGTTAACACCATGACAGCGGGCGATAGCTGTCCTCACAACATGACCGACACGTGTGGTCTTTGTATTCATGCATACATTCAAAGTTACACGTATTTGTATGTGATATATAGGTGCCATAGATTTTAACTTTTAATGTTTTTGTCTGAAGTTGATGCTAGTTTTGAAGACCTTGTTTGTTTGTGCTAATTATGGTTATTTCTGTCTTTGCACGTCCATCGTTATGCTGGATTCCTGCTGCTCTGCAGCTATTACTGTAGAGGTTCTAATAACCAGGATGACTTTACATCCAAATAGCTAAATCTCAGCAGCATCACGAGTCTTCTTCTTCATTTTTTTTGTTGTTTTCAAACTGAACCTCTGAAATACTGATGCAAGTATAAAAATGTCTTCTGAATGTTTTAGCTTGACTGCTTTATGACTACGAGAAGACGGGGTGGGATTTTTATGCAAAATGCATAATTCATGAAAAAAAATGTTTAAAGACACACCAACAATTTAGTACTGAGTTCCAATAAAGTTGGGTGACTTGCAAGAGACAGATTAATGAGAGAGTAGTTAAACTTAAAGAAATGAGAAATCTTAGTGTTACTCCTCAATATTAGAGAAGCTCCAGAAACTAACTCTACAACAGATCCCAGACAGCAGTGCAACGATGGACATTAATGTGCATTTAGCAGTTTTACTACACACAGGTGCTCAAGTAGATATTATTCTCAGACAAAAGGCAGGAGGGATCATCTCTACATGCTGGAGGTTAAACTCTGAGGTTTGAGCTCAGACGATGAGTCATCAAAACACGCAGAGCTTCAAACCAAACCTCTAAACACGGCTCATCGTCAAACCGTGTCCACACCTCAGAGTGGGATGCTGAGGGTACCCCGACTAGAAAAGCAAAGAGATTTCTGTAGCTCTGATTTATGTTATAGTGAGTTTTAGGTCTCATCTACATGGAAGCACAGAAAACGACCCAAACGCTGCAAAAACTAGCAGACAATTTAAACTGTAAATGCAAGAAAAATACAAGGATAAAGAATATAAGAGCAAAAACCAAAGTTTTTTATGGACTCATGACTAAGCAGAATTTCTCCTTAGTGTCACATTAAACTGCTGTTGACTGAGAGTCGTGTCGGTCCAAATAAGCAGACGTAATAGATGATTCCAGCTGAAGATGGAAGAGTTTTCTTCATAGCGTTCAATGGGTTCAGGGTAAATTATTAATACACAAGTGGCAGCCTTTATTCTCATTTCCTATGTTTTTTAATGTGTTCCTGATGTATATTGTTGATATTTTCTGCAACATTTATTTTCTTAATGTTGAAAGTTCAATAAAGTGATTTAAACCCTTTTGTCTGTAGATTATTTGGTGTAAAAATAAGAGCTTTTTCTCTCAGCTCCATTCAAGGCAGCACTACAGTTTTTCAGCCTTGTTGAAGTCATACAGGATACAACTAGTCTGGTGTAGTGTGCTCTATTGTTGCTGAGGTACAAGTCTATGACATCATCTTTTTTTAAAACGTTGTGTTTAGATTGTCAACACAAAGACACAATGTTCCTATTTGCGGGGTCTAAATCAGATTTATCACGATAAATATTATATGGATTTGTTTGAATGAAAATGCAATATTTCTCAATCACACAGTTACAATAATACAGATCTGATTCAATTCAATTTACAAGTCTGCAATCGATATGTGATATTATACGCCTATCTATCCATGATATCGATCCAAATCTGGTATATGATGATGATTTAATCAATTTTTTCATTTTGTCTTAATGTAAGTGAATCATTAAACATTGAATCGACATATTGATGTGGATCAATGCTTTGTTATCAGTTGTGGGTCGGTGTGAAATCTTGACAAGATGAAAATTATCATGGTTTCGCAGTAATACAGTATTATGATTGCAGCTCTAAAAGGTGTTATTTTAAAACTGGCATTTAAAAAAATAAAATAATAACTGCTATTGTCATAGTCACAGTTGTAATGATTTTTATCACCTAACACCATTAAGTTTACTAATCAAGTTCACATCTAATAAGAAAACTGCTTTTCCTTTGCTTTAATAAAACAAATCAGGGTATATTATGTGACATGTCGTCTTTTTATTGACGTAACGTATCATGTTGGGAGATTCCTAAGGTGTGTTTGACCTAAAGAAGATTATACAGAAATCATTACAGCTACACAGAAACGATAGAAATCACAAGTGCACTACAGACTGACAACAGATTTAAATTAACTATGCTATAATCTGGCTCATTTACAGTTATATACATAGGATTGTTCATTAATGTGCAGTGAATTCAGTTTATTTATATAGCGCCAAGTCACAACATACGTTGTCTCAGGGCACTGTGCATGAAAAAAGAACAATCTAAAGAAGAAACCAGTGGATTGTGTTGAAATAAATAAATAAATGAATACATAATAAAAATACTCAGTTCAGCTAAAGAGCGGCTCAGCTAAAGCTACAAAGGCACTGTGTACAACAGCCTTTCACCTAAAACTAATCAGATACACAATCTATCAACTCCACAACACTCTTGCAGACAAGTTGTGACTGACAGTAACACAGAGACATGCTTCATAAAGGCCTGATGCTAAAGGTAGCTCCTTCATTTCACTTAGCTTAACTTTAACAATAGATGCGCTATCATGTTAGCTGCGCTGCCTCCCCTGTCCACAAGCCGCTGCCGTCCGTCCTTTTACAGTAGCCGGAGTTTTCCAATATAGCTGACTTTCTTCTTTTGGACAGGTGAAAAAACGTTTGGGGAACTCGTCTCCTGCAGCCGTCATACAACCTGCAGAGCTGGCAGCTAACGCAGGGGTGCATGGGAGAGGGAGGGGTCGTGACTCTGCAGCTGAACACGACTGCAGGGATTTCACCTCCACTTTCCCTCTGATGAGTCAAAATATAAATAAATAAATAAAAAGCACTGATACTGCAGAAAAAGTATGACAAAAAAAATTGTAGAGGTTTTGAAATCGTGGCTTTTTTCATATCGGGGTTTACGGTGACGCCGGTCTCAACGTGCTGCTGTGTGGATTCTTAGCAACACCAACTGTTCATCTCAACATGCTTAACGTTTTTAACTTAAACTTTTAGTTTATAACAAACTTATCTAACTAAAACCAGAAATAATCTGGAGTCATGAGTTGTTTTTTAAAATATAATGTAAAACTTTGGTGAACGTGAGGCCGGCAGTAAAAAAAGTGAGGAGAGATATTTGGAAACTTTGCCCCACATGCTGCACAAGCAAACCCAACTGCAATCTAAGCAGCCTCTTGCATCTCTGTGTGACATTAATTGATAATCAAACAAGCCTTCACATCAGACATTTATGAGATCAGCTGAATTATCTATTTAATGTAACCCAATTATATGCAGCCCTTGTGCACCAATCAACACTAATTCCTGACTCGTAAATGACAGCTACAACGACAGATTGAATCAATAATAAACATTGATAAAAACTTGCAAACCCGCTTAGAAAGATGGTAATTAACAGGAAGAAAAAGGGCTGAGCTGGATTTTATTTTTCTTTGGGAAAACTGGTTGGTGATTCTGGTGGTTTATGCTGTTCACAAGAATCCCCTCGGTGCTGCAGCAGCTCACAAACCTACAGTTTCCCTTTCAACAATCAGTCGTAGACATTTATCATTAATTCTTAACGCGGGCTTCAGCTGCTCCGCTTCTTCATTAAAACCTTGTAATTTTTTAACTAAATGTCTTGAATTATTCAGTTGGGCCTTTCCGGTGCTGCCTGCATTCAACTAGTGAAGGAAAGGATCGTCTTTACGCCTCAGATAAGACACAGAGAAAGCCTTTCGAGTGGGTTTTCCCATCTTAAATCCACAGCGGAGGTCGAGCCGTCGCATTTTACACACAGTCCGACTTTCACTGACATGCCAACAGAACCTTCAAAAGCAGCCCTTTGCAGGCTGTGGGGAATACCCCACCTGTTGCCTGTTAGATTCGAGACGGCGATGAGAGAATCTTCTGACAAAACGGAGGTAAGTGCACACAAAGGGACCGGCTGCTCTTACCAGTCTTGTGAAGAGGGGCACTCCCAAATGCCAGAGGTGATCGTTCAGCAGTCCGCCGTACACCACGTTCCCGAAGACAGCAATGCTTCCTGACTTACACAACGTGTTTCCTGCAGGGACACAAAGAAACACAGGCCGGCGTCATTGAAACGGACAGGAAGCAGCAAGGGGGCAACCGCTTGCACTCCAGCGACAAAACACTGCGCTCCGAGAGAAAAAAAAAAAAAAGAAGCAAATTCAATCAAAAGAAATCATTGCACAGGAAGCGAAATAATAGAGAATGCAGCATTGATTGTTATAAATATTGATTTCAGCTGTTTATTGACCTTACATATAATGACAAATACACATAGATAGCATGTCTGAAATCAATAGAGGAGCACAGCTGAGGCAGGCTGAGTTACTGTGTCAACACGGAGCAATAAAACAAATCAGCTGCACAAAGAACAATTCAACAAGCATCATCATATTAAAGTCTTACAACTTTTACACCTTTTTCTTTACAGATCTGATTCTAGTTTCATCTCAACGGTAGCTGCTGAACGAAGCATGCAGAGGCAGAATCGCTCCTTTAGTCACTCTTTCAGTTTTATATGACAAGAATGTGAAGAAAGCTCAGGGAGTTTTTGATCCAAAAGGAGCAGAAAGGCCTCGTTCTTTAACACAAGTCTTATTGTGATTAAATAAATCTATCAATTTAATAATGACTTTGTTGCCATTAGGATCACAAAACAAACAAGTTAAAGGTGATGAGCGCTCACTTAGTATAAATAATAAACTCAGTGTTTAAAGATGAAGCAGGTGAGATGTTCAAAGCAGAGGTAAGACCGAGTTATTCTTCTGCAAGTCTCAAGTCCTGACAGACAAAGTCCCAAATCTGAAACTTGAATTTTAAGTCCTTTCAAGTTTTTTTTAAACATTGTTGTATGCTAAATAAAAACAGACCACCTGCTCTTTTTCAAATTTGTACTTATCTCAAATCGTGATGAAAAAGGGGGAGGGAATGTAGTTTGAAAGAGCGAGGTGATGAGTTGCAATGTCAGTGAGTGGTTTTGGAAAATAGTGGACAACTGTGGTGGTGGTGGTCTGACGAAATATGGAGAAGCATAAGTGAATTCATGCAAATAAGTTTAACTTTGTTTTTAGTTTTTTGTGTGTTTTCAGTTGTTTTGATTTTTGTTGTAATTTACTTTCATTTTGAACATATTTAGGGTATAAAAAAGGGGCAGATAATATATGATTTATTCTTCTTCTGCTGACTTTCATTTCATTTGATTTTATTTTGATTGCATGTTTTTTTAGTTCTTTGTTGTGAATATAAATGTTACAGATAAAAATGAATACATTTCTAATAATTACATTTTTAAAATGTAGATTATACACTTTACTGTTTTTCGTCGCAGTGAAGTCGGGACGCATTGAGCCACAGTTTTCAAGTCACTGGTGTAAAAGTCCAAGTCAATTCACGAGTGTCTGAACATTTTTTCAAGTCAAGTCTTAAGTCATATTAATGACTTAAGTCCCCACCTCAGTTTTAAAGGTTCTTTCAAGAACTAATAAGCTAAATCCACACAATGTTTTTTTTGAAATGAATGAGTAATGTGTTGTTAAATCAAACGTTTATCTTTACATCACTCAGTTTCCACCACTTTTTCAGATGCTACACCTGAGTCCACCTTACTGCTTCACTTTCTAGACTAGACTGTTTCTAGACTACAAACAGCCTGATGTGGGTCTGAGGCTTTTATTTTGTTCTATATTATGTGAATTTTCTTTTCAGTTTACCGTTTTACTAATAAGCTTTGATTATTGTAAAGTTTTTCCTTGAGACAGAAGATACTGTTTGATTCCGTCTTTGTGTGAAGCACTTGTGATACTGAAGTCAGTACTTTAAAACAAGAGAAAATAGAAATGTTGTGTTATTGATTTTTAAAATAAATTTAACCAAACATCCTGCGTTTTAATTACAGTTTGAGACCAAACCAGAAAGTTTAAAGATGTCTTGAAAGAAAAACCTACAAGTGTGTTTTATTTGTAGAAGTAATGTGTCCGATACTTATTTTTTTATGTAAAACTTTGCAAAGAAACTTACTGCAGCTCTGATGCCTCCAGGCAAACTCACAAAAAACCTCTCCTACTGGGATTTTGATCGAACCACACCGATGGGCAGGTAGCTGGTCTGAGTTTATAAAAAGAAGGAGGTCAGATTCCTTCAAAACTCCACGAGCCGTGATCTGCACCTGAAGGATGACCTCATTTTATAAAAGTATTAAGACGATGTGTTCTATTCAGATTTTGGAAAAACTTATTTCACAGTAGTAAAACTGAGTTTGAAGCATTAAGAAAAATAAAAAAATAAAAAAAACTGAGCCACCAAGAAGTTTTTTTTTTGTTTTTGGGAAAGTTTTCTGGGTTTCAGACCTGAACTCAGTCTGCACTGTTCCCATCAAATAACAGTTATAAATTATTTCCCAAACTGTGAAATGAGTTGATTCTGTCCTCATGCAGCAGGCCCGTCCTGCTTTGTGGACATCCATTTCATTTGGACGACGCTGTGAAGCTGTTTGGAGGAGCGACTCCTGATTGTTACGAGAAGGTTTGAGGTGTGTTTATACGACTTTAAATTTTGCTCCACCTGGTCCTCGCTAACAAGCCAGAGATGTAAAAGTTAGATGAACTCAGTGTTCGGGTGTCTAAACTTTTCTTTCACACAGTCTGCTTTATTTCACTGTAAAACTGTTGCCTAAAATTTTGAAGAAAGTTTTTTTGTTCAACTTCAGGTTTTTGACTTCATATTTTAGACTTTTTTTTCTTTTTGGAGATGTTTATATTTTACATGGATTTTTTTATGACCTCAAAACAGAATAACCAGAGTCAATCTGAATGAGTAAATCTACCTTCCCAGGCTTGTTTTTTTCATTATACTGAAGCAGGAGATGTATAAATCCAACAGTCAGTTGTTTGACAGATCACGACATGTGAAGATTATTGCAATCTGTGAAAAAACATCAAGTCCTCTTTAAACATCAAGTCTGCTGCCACCGAGTCTCACAGTTCAACCTCTCTAAGACACTCGAAATTAGCTCGGTGCCAACGAGGGCCCTTCACAAACAAAAACACACACACAGACACACGTGCCATGCATGCTCACCCCTCTCACTCACACACACACAGACGCGTGTCCCCCAGAGTGTGATGTAGTGCACACTGATGTCTCAGTGTATGTGATGAATGCAGCGTATGGAGCAGGCAGCACAGAAAACACAGGTCTCCGTTGTAATTTCTGCACAAAGGAATGCAGCAAAGGCACACCGGGGGTGGAGCGAAGCAGTGCTGACAAGAAGCGCATGCATTATTTAAAAACAAAAGTAAAAAATGCCCATTAAAGTGTCAGTGGTGCTTTCGGCAGTGCAGGCTCGGGCGCAGTGTGCGTATTACTGTTATTAATGGGCCAGACGTGGGGGGCATTGCTTCGGTGTGATTGCTCTGCTGCTGTTGCTATCTGCAGTTCAAGCCCCCTCCCCACTTTTCCCCTTATTTCTTTCTGTGTGTGTGTGTGTGTGTGTGTGTGTGTGTGTGCTCATGGAAGAGAAACAGATAAGGAGCATGATACAGACAGAGAAAGAGACACCAGCAGACCCTGAGTGCACAGTCAATGAGCTCCTACAGCTAATATCATTTCACATTATTGAATACGTATTAAGGCAGAGAGGCCTTGTCAGATGAATAGGAGCACCAGCACTTAGATCAAATTCTGATCTGCCTTCACGGCCACGTCTCAAAAAAAAAAAAAATGCAGAGAATGTAGTCAGCATATTGAAAATAATTGCACACCATTTTTCTTTGCAGTTTAACATCAAGGACTGTACACTCCAGCGACTGACACAGCAGAATGAGGTCATTGTGCATGTTGTAATTACAGCAGGGTAAACACTCTGCTCCCCTCTGCAACATACACGCGCGCAGGGCTAACAGAGGATGTAAAGACATCACCTAGCCGTATTGGAAAATATTTAACACATCACTCAGGATACGAGAGCTGAACAAAATGATCGGAGTTTGTTGATCAGTTCCAGAAGTGGCGCCGGAATCAATCACCGCAGTGGGTGTAACGCCGAGCCTCATCCCTGACCCATTCTTCTATAACTAGTTTGTTATGGTATTATTAATGGTGTTTACATGCAGCGAACAGAGCACATAATCAAATTTTCTATATTTGCATGTAGAAAATGTCACATAAAAGAGACAGCTTAATTTTCCCCCTCACAAACTCTGCAGAACTGCGGAGCCCGTCGGAGCTGTTATTTATTTATTTACTCTTGGTTATTAAAAATGCATTCAGCTCCGCGCGTTTGTACCAGTGGAGCATCTGTATTTTTCTCCCATTTAATAAAATCGAGTGCAACCGGTGACATGTTGCTTAGCGGTTCACGATGAGCAGTTGATAAGGCTTCGTTCGGCTGTTAATCCTGCTTTTTTATGGCCCTTCTCAGCAGTTGGGTGTTCTCTCATCTGCAGACTTGACAGCATTGAGCCCAGCCTCTGATTAATTATTAATTGTGTGATTAAAGTGTGTGTTGCTCAATGTGTGTGTGTGTGTGTGTGTGTGTGTGTGTGTGTGTGTGTGTGTGTGTGTGTAGCTTGCAGGGAGGGATAGAGAAATGCAACCTGCAGTGAATACTTTGCATTATCTACAAATCAGAGTTTTTATTTTTCGCGTTTCAGAGCAGAACATTTAACTGCAGGGATCAAGTTATTTACTTCCCAAATGACCAGGCATGTGCAGAGAAAGGGAAGGCAAAGATATTGTTTTATTAAATGAGTGATGTCTGCTTGAGTCTGGTTTAATTTTCCTCTGGCTGCAAGTCAAGGCTTTTTTTTTTATTTCAGCGCAGACCCATATGGAGACATATTCTTCAAGGCTGCTGCTGCTACCTGAACTTCAGGATTGAATCCGTTTATGAATTATTCTAAATGCCAAGATTCAAACTTGCACTCCACCATTTTGTAAAAAAAAACTTTTTCAAATAAAAGAGCATAAATGCAGATGAAATGGGGTTTAGTTGTGAAAGTGGAGTCGGTGAAAGTATTTATTACATCTGCATGACTTATGCAATCAAGAAAATGCATCACATCCAATACATCAGAGATGGCGCATTGATTGCTGCAAAAGTCTCGATCTTACAGAGTCTGCATCTGAGAACCATTGGGAAAATTATATATACAGTATATGTGTGTGTATTTTTAAATCTGTTTCAAACAAATCTCCAGAGCCTTCTGCCCATAGAAATAAAATAAATAAAAGTAAAAATGTGTAAGAAACAGTATTTTCTTACAGCACACAATTTTATGAACTGAAGGCTGAAGTACAGACTGACTGCCTGAATATTCAATTTTCAGGAGGTTACATTCATCCACCCCTTTAATTGTTTAACTCTAGTGAATGTGAAAAGCTGAACTCCTCTGAGTGCCTTTACTTGAAAAAGAACCAAATCGTGTGTACAATTTAAGTATTGGAGCTGAAATAATGCCTTAATATAAATGAAGAGTTATTAATATGAAAAAACTGTTGTCACCTACTTTTAAAACTGATGCAGAGGAAACAGCAACAGCATTCAGTGTCGACTCGATTTTTTCTAAAACCTTGGCTCCAGTGGAAAAAAAAATTTAAATGAAACCAGTTTCCTCATTTGTATAATTTGAACATAATTTCAAAATGATGTCATGTTACCACTTCCTGTCTGACATACGAGCCCAATAATGACGTATCATGTTTGTGTTGCACAGTAAAACCAACATTTAATGCATTATTTTATTTAACAGATAAAGCCGATGTTGCAAACTTTCAGATCATTTATAAAGCAAAAATTCACAACAAAAATGGCAATTAGTAAAAGTTGTCAAGGAAGCGAGTAGATCACCTGAGAGTGACAGTTTTATTTACCAACAGGTGGAATGGTGGAACTAAAGGGTGACTAATGCCTTGACCACCTTAAATTAATCTTTGCCCACCCCACTCATTCAAGGAAACTATACTTTTAAGCAATATAAAAACTAGAATGCAAAGTTTGAGCAAAAAGGATGAAAATATTTTTGCAAGCAGCGCTGTGTTTGCAATAAAAGCATTCATGTGTGGACTGCATTCATTGCTGGTTGCAGAAGATGTATCGACTTCACAAAATGCAGATGGGGAGCAGGAAGTAAATTTAACCCTGTTTCCTTCTGTCGATTCAGGGGCAAAATGCCTAAATTCTGTGTCGTGTACGGTTGTTGCCTACAACCGCTTCAATCGGGAGAATTTTAAAAGTATTTTTGGTGTTCCGAAAGTAAGGTGTCAGAAAGAAAGACGACAAAAGTAGATCAACAATCTAAAACAAGAGGAAATGGACAGTGCAAGAGTTTGCAGCGACAGGTAAGGATCATATCGTTTAAATCCCTTTTTTCAGATATTTTCCTGGATAGTTACTAGAACTTACAAAAGCTATATAAATTATTTACAAGTAGATCCAAGCACATAGAAATAGCAAGGGTTAACTTGTTGTTAGCATTAGCATTGTTATCATGTTACTTCAAATAGCACAAGTCACTGCTCACCTGGGCAGAAACAGGTCGACAGACATTTTAAAGCTTCTTTGGATCAATGTTTGACCCAACCTGAAACTAAACAGTTGTAGCTTCGGGGCTTTTGAAAGCTTCATCTGGCTCGTCGTATAATATGAGGTCTGCAGCGCCAGACGTACCAGATTATATGACAGGTCTTTTTTATTAAGACAATATGGATCAGGTCCTAAATGTACGCAGATTTTTTGTGATATCTCATCTGTGCCAGAACATTTAGAGCATTAGCATACTCACTGTGATCCATTTCTCTGTTCTGAACCAGAGAGAATCACTTCCTGCCCACCATCTGAATTCCACGCACCATCCGGGTCATGTGATGCAACCAGGCCAATGATGGGAATGCAATCATCTTAAAATGAACATTTTCTAAAATTTTGGTGGAGGAAGGTTAAGGATTTCGCAGCAGCTCTAAACTGTGTTCACATTACTTCCAGTTGAACAAACCTGAGAGGAGAAAATGGAATCAAGCAGCCAGGGTTTGGTGTTTAAATTCATTGCACCTGGTCGTTTAAACGTGTGATCCGGTGATTTGGTGCCGTGCCCTCAGCTGCTGCTCTCCTGGCTTTGCTGTTGGAGGTGGGTCGCTTTAAGCTTTCCTGCTCCAGAACACGCAGCTCATTTCTAGCAAAGAGGCACATTGCTGCAATGCAATAAGGGAAAACAACACTCTTAATAATTCAGGCCCTGAGACCGTGAGGGGGGCTGAGGTGGAGGGTGGCGGCGGTGGGGGTTGATGGGGGGGGGACGTCTTAAAGTACCGCAGAATGGCTCATTTAGCTCCTGCTTCGCATTATTAAAGTTGTATTGAACTCCACCCCCCACCCCCCCGGGTCTTTCCAAAAGTTTTTTTTTTTTTTTCATTTTCCTTTCCGTTTTTCTCTAAAGCCTGCGAGGTAACCAATAACAGCTAGCAACATTTATAAACGACAGAGTATCCTGCACCTTAGAGGGGAGGTAAACAATGGTGTAGCTCTTAATCTCTCTTTTTTTTCCCTGTCCTCCCCGCTCACTAGTCCTCCGGTCCGAAATTTGTCAGTGCTTTATCCTGTTTGAGCTGTAATACAGAGCCCTCGCTGTCCAGATTATTTTCTGCCTGAGCTAAGCCCACAATGCATAAAAAATGTGGGGAATGAACCTTGCATGGAATCAAATTGAGTAATAAAAATCGTGCTCACTGTGGCACTGATGGACGCATGATGGTACCGTTAAGGACGTGTTCAGAGGTACTGTAAATTGCTTCGGAGCTTGATGGCCATTTCCAAAGCAAAGCAAGTGAATATGAATAAAACACACGAGAAAGAAAACAATCGAGAGGATGCGGAGATATTAACTCCTTAACATCCAGCTTTAATTCAAATCTTTTCATAAACCCCCTGCAAAAAAAAATCTTCTCAAAGCGTCTCCAGCGCCACGTGGAGAAGTTTAATTTAAAACAAAGCTTTTTTCTAAATATGTTGCTTCTGTTTAGAAAATCACTTTAATCCTGACTGAGTGTGACACCAACACACACACAAACACACACACACACATACAAACACACACAGTATGTTTCGTTCTGTCTCTGCCCTTAATAGCTTTATGATGTTTATACAGAGTAAAATATTCAAGACTGCCACCTTCGATTTTATCTGCTTGAGTCATTACATCAAATGAAAATATTCCTGATGTTTGGTGCATTTAAGGAAATGTTTCCAAAAACGTCTCAGGACCTCCTACTTCATTACACACCAGAGTTGAAAAGTTATTCAAATCAAAGCCATTTGTTTCATTTATTGATGTTGATGATGTGAAGGTGGAGACAAACCGTAGTTTCCACCATGCAGACGGGGTCAGGACTTTCTGACTGACTAAAAAATTTAAAAATAAACTAGAAGTAAACTAGAAGTGCTAAAGCAAACCGCTGCTTCTGCTTCTTGCTCTTGCAAACACTCAAAATGCCCTTTTAATAACCAAGAGTGCACAGTAGAGAGCAGTGTGAAAGTTTAAGATTTAAGTTTATATGAACTGCTGTGGATTTCCTGGGATTAGAGTGTTTCAAGATGGCAGCCATATACGGTAGTTCAACCTTAAGGCCCTGTCAGGCTAGACAACTTATGCCAACTTATGAAACCATTTTTATGTCTAAATTGCTAATAAAAGTTATGTATTTGTTCAAATTGCATTATGTACACGTCGAAAAAAAGCTTCCTGTTTATTTTTTTTTTAATTTTATCTTCAATGTATATGTCTTTAAAATGTTCATAAGTTGGCATGAGTTGTCTAGTGTGACAGGTTAATTTATTATCCAAAACTTTTTTTAATGTAGAAAAGCTGTTCAAAGGGATATCTATGACAGGTAAGATATTAATTGTTCATATCCTTCATCAAAGATCTGAACTTTTTATTTAATCTGAGATTCTCTCCGTACATAAACAAACTTGATGATTCCATTTCCAGAAATTCCAAGGTTTTAATTTTTGATGCAAATTTAGCAAAATCTGGGCCTTAGATCTATGCAGATATTCTATGTTTCCTTGTGCTTTTTTTTCTTTTTCTACCAATCAGAGAAGTTGAAAGAGTGAGTGGAACTTTTATGAATGAATGTACCTCAGGCATGAGCTTCAAAAGGTTATAGTTAGGTGCAAGCACGACTTTATGAAAGGGACTGAGTTTCTGTGTATGACGGAGTCACAGGTGGAGGAGCTTCAGATAACTTTAGAAGCTTGAATAAAGCCAAAACACTGCAGGGAAAAAGAAGCATATACCTTAAAGTGAAAAAGCCAAACTGAACGTGTTGCCCCCTCAGCATCTCTCCATTTCAGACAAGAGAAAAGAAAAAAAAACTTAGTTTAATAACTTTCTTTGTATTTTGAGCTAAAATGAATCCAGATCTGAATTACAGGTCTGGAACTCCTCGTGATATGAGATGTGTTAAGATTTGGGTTATGTGTTGAGGATGACTCTCAACTATGGGAAATTCTAGCTCAAAATTTGTAAAATCTGCCTCGTTTTAACCATTTTTCCGATTGGTAATGTTGCATAGCTGTGGCGGCCATCTTAAACAGGGCAAGCTCCTAAATTTCATCTATTCATCATGAGATATTTCGCTAACACTGCAGACAAATGAACACACAAGCAAAGGTTTTCTCTCCTCCAGATTCCCTGACGTGCACACGGGTTGAAAACAACCAAAGAGGGAGAAGCTTAGGATGCAGCACACAGAGGGGGGGCAGCTTTGTTTCCTTGTAAACTTACAATCAAAAATATCTTTAAACATCAAACATCGCTGCTGTATTGACTGTCAAAATCTTGTGTAATTGGGTTTTAAAGAGGACAAATTAATAGGAAATAAAGGATCAAAGCTGCTGTGTTTACAGGAATGTGATGAAAAATCTCAGATTTAAGGGAAACGCTGACGTTCTTCAGTGCTGCTGCTTCGTTCAGCTGAATTTTAAAGCAAAGCACTCCGAGTTACAAACAAGACGAAGAAAAGAAAACATAGAAATGCACAGAAGAATTATGTTATGTTGACCTATATTTTATTTTTACAACCTTGTCATACATAAAAGGCCTAAAAAGCCATTTCAGATTTTTTTTTTTTTCTCCAGACACTTTATTTTTTATTTTTTTTTTGGGAGGTACTTTTTAAATTCACACAATCTGACAGCTCCCGCTTCAGTGGGTTCAAGCACCAAAGTACATCCGTGCACCTCCACAAACAGAGTTTGATGAGGTTTTTTGTACATCAAAGCAACAGCAGTACAGCCAGCCAGTCATGCAGCCAGCCTAAACGTCAGACAAACCAGTCAGTCAGCTGCTTTGTCTCCCGCTGAGTGTCAGACTCTGACGTTCTGCTGCCATCTAAGCTGACTAAACACAGACCCCGTTTTCTTCAAAGCTATGCAAATTAGCCACGTTGCTAAGTGGATTCCACTTCTTCTTCTTCTTTTTTTTTTCTTTTTTTCCCTTGTTGGAGAGCCAGAGGCCCGATTAGGCCTAATTTCTATCTACAGAATGTATACACATTTTCATACAGTAAAGCGCCGTGCTGCATTTCTGCCTGCGGGAGATTCTTGGTGGTCTTCTCATAACACAGCCCCGCTTAACAAGATCAGTTGTTGAATTTCAAGTGAAAATAATGTACTTTTTTCTCTTGCAATGATCAAATTAAAACAGGCTAAAAATAGAGGTGGGAGGAAGCTAATAAAGATCAAACCCCGGCGCAGACACAAAGTGGCTGTAATCTTTGACTGCAAAGAACATGACTGCTTTTTGATTACATTATGAGCACCACATGGCTTAAAGTCTGGGTTTTTTCTCATTATATCAGCCTAATGAAGAAAAGCTTGATGCTACAGCAAATATATTCTACATCAGAGGTCCACATTCTGAAAGAGAGCAAACAAAGAACTTCTAAGATTTGCAGTGTCACATATAAGTTCTGTAGCAGAACGTCTTGTTTAAAACATTCAAATCTATGTTTTGTTTATTTTATCTGGTCAAGTCCAGACAAATGTTAGTCTAGATGTCTTTTTTAACCCAACAATGCTCACATGGGGTCTCTCACAGCAGGTATTGCTCCTAAATGCCAGAGTTATGCTCAGTTTCTTCATCTTTTCTGACTGATTTAAAATCACAAAGAGCTGCAGCACAATGTTAACATTTGCTCATCTCTATGGCTGAATGTTGTCTCACCAATGAGCTTGCAGCTAGCAGGCTTAGTTGGACTGAACCAATCAAAAGGAGGAGGGGGTGGGTCTAAAATATAGTAGTTTTTCCATATATTATTTTTGCATTTGTTACCAAAAAGATCAAATCTAGTCAGCAAGTTAATGTCTTCTTTGCTGGAACTGATTGTAATGCTAAGTAAAAAAATACAAATTGCAAAATAAATAAAATTAGAAAATTCTAAGTATGCATCCTTACTCCCTAGTTGCATGGGATAACCATTATCTGGGAACCCCATGTAATAAATAAATCACTCGCTGAAGTCTGGTTTTTATGTGGTGCATTTGCACAGGATAACTGAAGCCTGAGATTTTACCGATATTAACAGACATCTCCTGGATATGATACTGAAGTCTGGTTAGTTGACGTGTTCAACACGGCACAAGGGTGGATACGCCAAAAGTGCTCCACCAAGCCTGCGCAACATTCAAACTGTTTATTTCTTTGTCAAGCTTTTGCTCTCCTATTTACAACATTTCAAAAGTTATAAAGTGCATTTCCACACGTCCTTTTGGAGAATAATACAACATAAGTGTCAAGCATAAACCCCTACACCATTGATGAGGGTGCATGCGTGCCGTGCACAAGGACCCAAAGCCCAACTATAACTGAGCCATAACTCGCTGCGCTATGACCACAGCTCTTTGCTGTGTTACTGCAAGCATCAACCAGAAGGCTAAAAACACAAACAAAACATTCTTACTGCACAGTGCAATGCATGATGGGAGCCACCATTTTCCTCTGATTTTACTCCTTCTCTTTAGTCTTTACTTTTTGATGCTGCACTTTATGGGTTGAGTTTTGTTGTGGCCGGGACCCTAAAGGTTTTCATTGCGCTCCAATCCAGCCTCCATTCTTCACCAAAAGTAAATAAAAATGCACCCAGGAAACAAAAACTGCCTAATTACATGTCAGATATAACCAATTTCTGTCCAAATCACAGAGATGCCTGTTCATATTGGATCAGTATCACAGAACCTCAGAGTTCAGTGAAATATAGCAGGTAATTTGTGGGGGAATTTTTACTTTACAAATTACAGACATGGCCGATTAACAACACAGACAATCTGCAATTATTACAAACAGCATGTGGTCCCCTAGGTATTACTAATCCCATCAGAATAGGGCTTTAATCTGAGAAAACTGGGTGCAACTGCTCCACTGATCAGGTACCTATGCACTCAGATGTATAGTCAGGAAGGGATTTGACAAAACTACGAGCCTGAAGACAGACATGTGTCAACAGAGCTGTGGTCAGGGGGCGGGCTGAAGGGTAACCGCTGAAACAACTGGAAGCGCTGTTCTGACCCCCTTTTTTTAATGAGGTGCATCAAAGATGAAAGAGAATGTGAATGAGGAGGGGAGGGTTTATTTTGAACCCATCATTATCATAATTGTTATTATTATTAGTGTAAGAAAAGTGTGTTGTTTTTGGAGCCCTGCTATAAACAGAAACCCTTTTTCCCAGAGTCATTTCCATCCCTTCTTATCATTATCTCTTCATTATCATTATTGCCATTATGATTGGTCACGGCATTTTTATCTTAATTGTCCTCAGCACCATCAGAACATGCTGGAGCTAATGACAACCTCAAGACGTGGAGGAAACGGGGGCTTGTTAATGCAGAAATAAATAATGCAGCTCCAAAACAACCGTTGTAAAAAGTCTGAACTGCCCATCTGGCTTGAAATGTTCTGGAGACGCAAACAGGAGGATAGAAACCAAAATGTGTTTTGATGTCTCAGTCTGGATGTGCGTTGCCAACAAGCGAGAGCCTCAGGATTCCATCAGATAGATTATTGATTGTACCAACACTCGAGTCCTGCTTTACCACCTTTATAAACAAGCTCTCTGTCAAACATACTATAGGGCAACAAATGATTTTATTTCATGGATTTCTGGATTTGACTGATGAATTATTCACTGATGTTCAACCCTCGGTGCAGAAAGAAGAGGAGGGCGGTGTTGAGGAGGAAAAGACAAAGAAAATTCTAAAGGTATCGCACCCAAGCATGTGTGCATGACCGGTTTATCCTCCAAAAAAGCCTTTTTTTTATTTAATTCTTTCCCACTAACTTTCATCGACTGTGCTTTGTCAACAACAGCTGACTGAGAACTCCCCGGGGCCGACAGATCTTCTGTAATCTGCCAGACCTCCCCCCTCCACGTTCGCCATCCGCCTGAAAACCTTCCAAAGGTGATTGAGTCTGCAAACTCTGAATAAACTGTTATCAATTTGAATCCAGTCAAGCACCTGTGAAACTGACAGGATGGCTGTTTTGGTTTTTTAATTTGCGCTGAATTACGCAGGCTTTAGCACCACACACTCTTGGCCCAGATGTTCTGGATAATGTGACAGTAAAACTGCAAAGAAAGATTGTTACAGGCGGTAAAAATTTCACTGTTTATATTTTGTGGTGTTTTCCCCCTTTTGCAAGATGTTTTACTGTGGAGGTCAATTGCTGTTCTCTGATTTGTTTGGAGGGATGAACGTGTGTGTGTGTGTGTGTCCCTGGGAGGCTGATGACGTTTGTTTTCTCTAAGATCTCTGGAGGCAGCGATCAGATCACGTCGTTAATCCTGCACTGGGGAAATACTGGCCAGTGGCTGCTCATACTGGTGGAACCTGAGTGGGGTGTATAAAATATCAAAGCAGATCGATCGGTGACCTCATAGCATGGCGGCGTTTAATAGCCGGCTGGGGTTAAACCCAGTCAAGAAGGGAAAACAAACACTTCACAACAGTGTTTAGCTGATTTCACAACCTCCAACTGGAACGACGTGGCTTCGTTTTGCAGCCACGCTGAAATTATCTTTAATGCCATTCCCTCTTGTCTGAGAGAGCGAGGCTGAATAATAGAGAAGTGGTAGCTGACTTCCTGAAAAAAGGAAAAAAAAATCCAAAATCACAGGGGATGATGATTGTTGCATTGCGCTTGGCATTTGTGTTGTATCCAGTATCGGACCAAGGCGCTCTCAATTGCACCCCAGAGGCTGGAGCTTGCTAACTGAAGAGAAACCAGGTCAACTGATAGGGGAATTGTGTTATCTTTATATGTGTGCGCTGCAGATACTGTGGCACAGCTCTTGCTCACAGCTTGCAACATTTTACAAAGCAATCAGGGCCTGTTATCGATGCCCGGGTAGCAGGGCTAAACTACAGTAATCCACTCCATGTTTACTAATGAATCGCCATTTAGGGACGCAGCTCAGTCGTGAATCAAGCCGAAAGCGAGGCGCTGATTCAAATCCGAGGGAGGCGGCGTGACGGGGCGAGTGGCAGCCTCCCAGACTTGACATCCCATCATGAAGAAGCGGGTGGGAGTTGGGGGGCACCGGCTGGTCAGCTCGCTGGTAATGCAGAGTCTGTTTGTTGTGCATCCATCAACCCCGGTGTCCTGCCCAGGAGCCGATCGATAGCCAACACAAAAGCTCATTGATGACAGACAGCTCTTGACAAACATATAGCATTTTTTCTGTCTAGTATAGCAATAATCTCCAAGGTCACCGCGAGTCGCTCAACAGCGGCCGGGATGCGAGGAGGCTCAGGCCCAGTCTTCTGTGCCTCCTCACCTGCGGGAACAAAAAGCTCTGATGCATTTTAAACCGGCGCTGAAAGCTCTTGGCACATTGTTAGGCAGCTGTACACAAGAAGAATGAAATCAACTTGACAAGCGGTGAAGCTGCTGTGACAAGTCACTAACGAACAACAACCCCCACCCCTCCTCCTCCAAGGACACATAACTAACAAGATACTAAGTAGTGCAGCAGAGGGCCAAATCATAAGATGGCATGGGTCAGCACAAGTGAAAACAAAATCACAATCTTCTGTTTATGCCTTTGAAAAAGTTAGTTTGTGTGAGAGCTGAGCAGTTGGACAGCCTCACATACAAACACAAACTACAGGTGTGTCAGGGCACAGGCTTGGTGTTATAATGGGAGGGCCAGGCTCCCCCCCCAGGCCATCCTGCCAGCTGGCCGGAGCGAGTGTGAGTGATGCCCGAGTGAGGCAGCCCCATTAGGGAAGTGCTGGTGGTGAGTGCAGGATAGCTCAGGTAATTAAAGCCAAACCAATGCAGGCAGGCGAGGCGGGGGCTCCCAGATTTATGTGGCTGAGTAATGCACATACTGAAGTCAGCTCGCCATCCAACGCACCCCCC
>JAUBOC010000019.1:1704551-1714629 GCA_032275365.1 Anablepsoides cearensis | reverse complement strand
CTTATTGAAAACTCAAGACAGCCATAACATTATGTTTCTTTACAAGTGTATGTAAACTTTTGACCACAACTGTACCCACGTGGAAATGGCATGTAACTACTCCCAGGCTGATGCAGAAAGTCTCTGCTAACACGTGTGGACATTGGTGAACTGACAGGAATGCAGCAGCTGAGCTGTGCTGCTCCCTAATGCACCAGAGAGGATGTTAATAATACATGTGAACCCGTGAAGCCAGGCCGTAGCCTTCTTCATAACATCACACGGGGGATGTCACGCAACGCCGCTGATGATGAAGTGCACTGATCAAGCATCAGAACACGGTCACTGTATGTATGTATGGGCTGTTATTTGTTAGATGTGTTTGTGTTTCTGCTCTGGACCAAGCTCATGTTATGGAATCACCACAGTGACTCCAGTTCTTCACATATTCAATGTTTCCACTGAAGCTCTGCTGTTTATTGACCAGCTGCTGCAGAGCAGTTAGATTACAGCGAGGAGAAATCTAACATCATAACATGAAAACAGACGGCAGCAGTCCTGAATTTAGTTTTAGTTTCAATAAAATTGTGGTGTGGGCTCAAACATACAAATATGTGTAAAACCTTTAAACTTTTTTTAAATGCATTTCAAAGTTGATGCCTGCAACATCTTTTTTTTTTTAAGTTCAGAGCATGTTTGTGTCGTAACACACACAGGTCACATCTCTTTTCAGACATTATCCCAGGTCCCTGGATCTTTAGCTAGTGTCTCCCCGAGTTGATTTTTTTTTTTTCGATTTTCAGCTGATTCTGAGTCTCAAAAATGGCACAGAGAGGTTTGGTCTGTTAAAGTGTTTCACTGTTGGAGACAAATGGAGAACAGGTTTCAGGGAGACTCCAGAATGTCCCACAATGCTTGAGGGGGTTGGCAAAGATTGTACTTGAGTTGCAGAGGTTTGAAGTCTTCTTGCTTTTATTTTGAACATGTTAAAAAATGTGCAAAAAATGTGCAAATGTGTCTCAAACCATTTTCGATTTATCGTGGGCATCTTCAACCATGCTGATGACAAATAATATGGTGAGGAATGAGGGCCAAAATTAAGACTATTGTTCAACCAGCATCCTTTTAGCAGGAGGCTGTATCTATTCCTAAACCAGCTATTGATCTGATTAATGATAGGCCGGCCCTGCTAACTAAGCAGCTGGCCCCGCTAACTGAGAGGCTCGTGCTGGTAAATGAGGAGACTATCCATTTGTGTTAGCATCAGAGAGGCCAGTGATTAGCATGTATAAGCTAGCATTAACATTAGAGAGGCTAGTGACTAGCATGTATAAGCTAGCATTAACATTAGAGAGGCTAGTGACTAGCGTGGATAAGCTGGCATTAGCATCAGAGAGGCTAGTGATTAGCATGTATTAGCTGATGTTAGCAGCAGAGAGACTAGTGACTAGCATGTATAAGCTGATGTTAGCATCAGAGAGGCTAGTGATTAGCATGTATTAGCTGATGTTAGCATCAGAGATGCTAGTGATTAGCATGCATTAGCTGATTTTAGCATCAGAGAGGCTAGTGATTAGCATGTATAAGAAACTTGTGATTTTTCAAAACTGGCAGCTCTGATCACTTGATTTCCACTAATAAAAATGATGGCATGAAAAAATAAATAAATAAAAAAAAATGATGACAACAGTAAAGTTGTCCATTTTCCTGCAATAGTGAGTTTGAGTGAACTAAATCCCTTTCATACAAAGTCAAAATGAGTGGTAAATATTCCATCACACAGTGTTAAGAAGCCGACACACCATGAGTTGTCACCAGCTCATTTATGGTGATGAAAAGTCTGCAACAAACTAACTAAACGTCACAACTGTTGTTGAAAATACATTATTTTCCACGGCAGTCTCTGTTTTTATAAAGCTACATGTTCTGTTTACAACCACATCATGTGCAGCAAGAGGTATCAATGAACCCTTCATTTCGTTTAATTATATAGGCAGAAAATGAGATTTAAAAAAAAAAAAGTCTCAGCTAAAGAGGACATCTGTAGTCTAGACACAACTCCGTCTCTAATTCTGATGAATGCATGTGAATATTGTAAACAAGAAGCTACAGAAACATCACGAATGCTAAACATCAAACTAAAACACAGAAAACATGAAATGATTCATCGTCGGAGTCGTCGCAGGTCAAACGGGGGCAACGAGCAGTCAAAACCCCCACATCATGAGTCAGTTCACATTCCTGTTACATTTATTCTGAAGATAAAAACTCTGTCATTTTACTAAAACCTCTCTGGGATGTTGTGCTGTTTTATATTCAGTGTGTTAATGACGTGTTGGTAGTTAATGTAATTAGTAGGTAGATGCTCATCAGCAGGTGGGATATTTCTCTACAAATTTCACAACCTTCAGAGTATTTTTTTCTTGTTTTTTTGCTCAATTTCCTCTTTTTTAAAAGCATTGCTGGCAATAATGAAAAAAATCTCCAAAAACACTGACATTAATCTGTTCCAACATTTGATCATTGGGATTTCCATTTTTAATTTTCATGTCTAAAAGATTTTAAACTTTTTTTTTACATCATAAAATTTTGTTCAGCAGCCAATTTATCTTTTTTTTTAAGAAATGAGGTTAAAAAATAGGAAATTAGCATTTTATGTTCAAATGATTCCAGTTTGTCTTCAGATCTAATTCTAAAAGCCTAAACAATCATTTCAGTTTTTTTATTTATGACAAAAAACAGTGATGCTTAAAAATCTACCATCGTTTTTACTCAGTGTTTAGCCTGTATTGTTGACTTTTACAGTGTAATAAATCATGGCTTCAAAAGTTCTACTTTTTTTTTGCTTCTGAGGGATAAAAAAACAGCTCCCATGAGAGTCTGCAAAATCTTTACAGCACTAAACATCACAACGGTAAACAGACGTGAAATATGGCTGTAAACAGCAGAGACAAGGAGGACTAAAGCTCTCAGATAAAACAAATAAAAGGGCCAAATCTTCAAAACAAAAACAAACCTTCTTGTAAACATGTTTCATGTATGACGGCATATGGATGGCGCCATCTCCACCTAAGGCCTGGGTTTGGCTGTGCACGCGGCCGTGTACTCAGATTAGTGTGACATCATATAAAATGCTTTTAGATTTGCTAACCATCTGGAGGCGAGCTGAAACAGGTGTTCCTCCAGAGTGGAGGTGCTCCCTCAAACCCAAATCTCTGCATCAACAAGAAAACACATCAATAGTGAACGACGCCTAGGACGGCAGGGATAATCCATCCGCCGGCTCGTCTTTAACACGGCCCCAGATTAAGCAGGGAAATCATTTATGTTTTTAAAGTTAAATATAAAAACCTTTGCTCCTTTCTGAGATTAATCTCCAATATTAATAAAAAAAGAAAAACAGCATCAATGTGTTTGAGATGAATTATTTAATTGAAGTGGTGGAGTTATTTTAGCTGAGTGCTCGGTTTGCCTCCCGGAGTGTCTCCATATTCACATGTCAGATGATGAACATCGCAGAAACCATCACGGCTCAGACAGACGGGGGCAAAGTGCTGCGGGTAGAAAGAATAAGGAACAGCTTTCCTGGGAGTTCTGAGGCTATATGAGCCCTCTGTGAAACGACGCTACAAAGAAAGGTAGAGCTTTTTTTTTTTTTTTTTTTTTTTTTTTTAACACCATATGCTCCTGTTCCGCACAGGAGCTCACCTGAATGGGATATGAGGTCCAGAGACACTGGCTGTCCAAGCCGAGCAGGTGTGCTGCTGAGCCTTTCAATCACACAGATATATACTGCTGTTTACACTCTGCAGAGCCATAATGCAACAACTCCTAACGTAGCAGCTGCCCAGATTGGCCATCTCGAGCCGGGATGCTGCATACTTACACCGTTAAGCATTTTTCAGTCAGTAAAATTAAAGTTTTATGACTACGAGAGAACATCAGAGGAGAAATATAAGGTGGCTGTCAGTTCAGCTCATTTCATCCGCATTGGTAAGCAAAAAGGTCCAGCCTTCAACTGGGGAGGCCTGATGGCGGTAATGTATGTTGGTCATTTGGTTTGGAACAATCTGTCTTCATCAAATGTGCCGGGGAGGGTTTTTAAAGGGGGCCTAGTATAAAACATTTCACTTTTTCTGTGCCTGGAAGCAGTTATTTTAATGTCTGAAATCACTTTCTGCTCTGAGAAAAAAAAAAAAAAAGTATTTTTGGGGAAGACTCATGTCTTTTGGTTTTTAGAGTTAGTGAAAGCTTGAAATTCCTCTTTTTTTCTTTTTGTTCTTGAATGCATCTGTAACATGTTTTAAAAAACAATTATCTTTACAGAGTGTTCTTATTTTTAGGAGTTAAAAGAGCTCACAGAGCTGATAAACGCTGGAGGAGTTCTGTGCAACATTTTGTTTTTGATCCAAATTAAAATGTTTAGGGTTCTCTCAAAGAAAACAATTACAAGAAATAAATAACTCACCTGATAAAAAGTGAAGCACGCCCACTGAAGTATAACCCATTTGCTTAATATCAATCTCTCAACAAGATATTACAGCCCTAACTCACTTAGCACCAAGTTTAAATTCAGAACTTAATTCAATGAAGCAATTTTATCAACCCCATTGACTTTTATGATAAAATTAACACATTATTAAGCAGCGAAGCTTCAACTGCAGCTACACAAAGCCTCAGTGCACAGTGCAGTTTTTCTCAAATACCTATGGCCAAAGGCGCACATTTCCTCTCCAACACACACACACACACACACACACACACACACACACACACACACACACACACACACACACACACACACACACACCCATTAATGCATCCTTCCCTTATTCCTACAGAGGCTCCAGTATTAGTGAAACCCCAGTCTGCTGGCAGCCCTATCCATCATCGCACCTCGGCGAACTGACAACAGAGCACACCCTCACGCATCCCACAGTCTCACATTTGCATTTGCCCACCTTCTTAAATTCAGCAAAGGTAAGACTAATTCACACGCTGGAAGGCAGCTCCATCTATCCATCAAAACTTTTTTTTTTCCAAACGCTGCCCTCTAATAGAAGTTAAGTTAAAGGTCACGAGTAGTGGATTAGTTTGGTAATTGAGTTATTTACTTCATTTCTGTTGCTCTACAATAGGTTGACATCCATAGCTGCAGCATGCAATCAGTCAAACCTGCTGGTAGGTTCTCTCTCTGTGTTTTTTTATTAATATTTTTCTTTTTTAGAAAAAGAACGTGTTGGCTTAAAGCACTTTAATAATAATTTCATAGGAATGTAAAACCTCAAGGTTCATTCTTGAAAAATATTTCAGAGTTTCAGTTTCCTTTTAAAGCCATCCTGACAGCTGATTTATGAACACATATCTAAATGTTGGAGAGAAATGCTGAAAATCTGCAGTGAAACTAAGTTTAACTTGAGTTGGATTTATTCAGAGTTTAGTTTAGCTTTCAATGTGTATTTATTTTAAATAAAATATATTTGTTCATTTTAAATGTATTACCTCCAAACTGAGGGGAGAAATAATATATAAATAATATTTCCTATCAGGACAAATGTGTTTTTGTTTTTGTTCCCAGTCTAAATAAATTTTTTTTTTGTTGCAGATTTTACTCTAAATATTTATAAAAAATGATCTACAGGTATATTTGTATCATTTTTATTCATTTCCATATTTTGTTTGTGGGGAAAGAAAACTTTTATTATTGTATTATTAGAGCTAAAAAATTACATAAACAATTAAAATCTGCAGGTTTTTATGCTTTCAAATAAATATTGTTTGGTTTATGTGTTGAAGCACAGACTGTCAAAATAAAATAACTTTAGTTTTTTTATTTTTTGTTTTATTACAAAATAAATGTTGCAAGTTTTGCAGAATCTATAAAATCTGTAGCCTCCAGGAAAAAGCCAAAACATGTAGGTCCTATTTTGGTTAAATTCCCTGCTAAATGATTAAAAAACTTGGACTTGTGCAGAAACCTGCTAATGGATCTTCAGTTTAAATCAGGTGTTCTGAGCAGCTTAGAAAAATAAAATAAATTTGATATAAAAAAGCCAGTTCTGTTTCTGCTGACTGGGATTCTGTCGTCACGCTGCAAACTTATCAAATAAATTCAAAATCTAAAAAAAAAACTTAATTTAAATCAACATGTTCTGATCTGTTAAATCCCTGCTGTTAGTTTGCAGGATGTCTTGTGTTGTTTGTCAGGTCACCTTCTGACCACTTCCTGCACTGAACTTATCTTCACCTGGTTTTATAAGAAAAGAAAAGAACAGATTTTTCTTTTTTTTTCCTTCGTTTTTGTTCCTCTGAGTGAGGCTCGAACCATCTTGTCTACACAGAGTCTGAGGTTCTGGAGCAAACAAGACGCTCGTTCACAAACCCTCTCTGGTGGACTGTGTTTGCACAGCGAGCAGAGAAGTCCACAACATTTATACAGACTCACGCAACCTGAGCACCGAGGTTGTTGTCAGAATCTCTTCAGCCTTCTCTCTTGTGTATTACAGATGCAGGTAAAAGAGTTATTTGTATCATCTCTATATGAAGAGCACCGAACATCCCAGGTAATCTGACATTTCACCGCACTGTTCATTGGTGAAAACAACAAAAGCAAGAGTTTTACAAATGTAATAAAACACACTTTATTACCCTACAACAACAAAAAAAGCTTCAAACTAAGCTGAAATAAACATAAAATAGTCCAAACAATAAATGATGATAAAAGAAAATGTCTCTCTTATAGCATTTATAAAGCATCAAAAGGAAAAGGAAACATGTGCATACTATAGGCTGTGTCAATCACACAGCTTACTGAGCGAAAAAATAATTTCATTTCCATTCCTCAGGGAAACAGAAATCAAGTTGTGTGCTGACAGTGAAGACTGACTCAAGCTGTTCAATAACTGTATGTGGGCTCCACGCTTTCTCTCTGACTTCTGTGGACTCAAAAAGCCACCAGAGGCAGTTAAAATGACAATCAGATAAAGAAAGTGGAATCGGAACTTGCTTTGAGCAGCTCCATTCAGATGTCCTCATCAGGAGAGTGCTGCCAGAGTGGAACCAACCAGGCTGATTCTCTTATTGATTTTCTTCCCATCGTTGGTAAGAGGAGGTCATTGCTGTGGTGATTTTTGCTCAGACACGCAATCAGAGCGCGTCTCCAGTGAGATCCTCCGCTGATTTAGTTTCACTTTCTGCTCGTGCGCCGTAATGTTACTGATGATAAGGTTAACTTCTAAAATCCTCCTGTTTACAACTACAGGAGCTCCAGAACATCCTGAGACTGAAGTCTGAGCCAAACAGGAAGTATTTATTTGTGTTAGATCTGGTTCTTGTTGTTTTATTAAAATGTCAGACTCAAAATATAGTGACTGTATTGTTATTTATCTTTGTGGGAAAACTCTGTGAGATCAGAGTCCTCACATCAGCTCAGTCTGACCCTCCTTCCAAATATGCTCCAGATCCTTATGAGCCAACACAGATCCTCTGGTGACTGAGTCCAAACAAATCCTGAAAACGAGTTAAAGTAACACGGCTGCCACGCATCATAACAGAACCTGAGGAGAGTCTGAATCAGGTGGAGCAAAACGACTTTAATCACTAAGAATCGTCTTTCATATCTGCTGATCTCCTGTTCTCCAACAAACCCTGTTCACAATCTGTAGGTGTGTTTAGGACTCTTATTGTGAAGGACTGAACCACGAGTTTTACTGCAGCAGGACTAAAAACTGCACACTGTTTTGTTCAAAAGTGGTCTTTAACAACTTAGACTACATTTGGCATAAAAAGACTACATTTGGCAGGCAGGTGCCTCCCCTCTGGTCCGCCAAGGGGGGCACCCCTCCAGCTGGACTGATTTTTTATTTTTAACTTAATATGAAAAATGCTTTGTTATCAGTGGTAAACTTTAAATTTATGATTAATGCAAACAAAATAAACACATTTAAAAGGTGAAAAAAAAATACTTGTCCTGCCCCTGAGCTGTTGGCTTTAAGTGAGCAATTTAATTGGATATCACAGTATTAAAGTGCCTGTATGCCTATCCATCAAATACAAAAAGTCAAAGAAAACATATTTTTATATAAGAAACCTTGCATAAAACATGTGATTTTACCCATTTTGTCACATAATTGTCATATTTTCTTTTGCATTTGGCTCAGCCAAAGTGCAACAGGAAGTGACATCAAAGGGGAACTTATACAGAAAGAAAACTCTGTAATCTTTGTTTATTGAAACAATATTATCTGAACTGTGACTCATCTTCATCTCTGATAGTGACTTAAAATAATCTAAAGAAACATCAGATTCCTCTCTACAGTCTGTGTCGTTAGCTACTTTATCAATGCTTTGTTCCATGCAGACATTCCCCTTTGACATCACTTCCTGTTACTTCACATGCAAATATCTCAACAACTGTTCATCTCAGCAGCGGGAAATTATTTTGCAATATAATAATAATTGTATCTTTCCAATAATGCCGTCATATTTATTCAAAGAAATTCATGTCACAGGCACTTTAATGTCTCAAAATAAGCTGCTTTAAGCCAGCATTGACCATAAACTACATCTCCCATAATGCATGTTGTTTTTGCATGAGAAGTCCCTGTGGGAAAGTGGGAGAGTTCAGAATTCAAGATGGCAGCTACTCACCACAACTCATCAGTGAGTAAAACGCTTACTTTTAATATTTCTTTATCATTTATTTCATTCTTAGTCAGTCATACAAAAAGTGTTTTTCAGTGTTTATAAGATGTGTTAAAACACTGTTTCTATGCAGGAAATACCAGGTAGAGGTCAGTTATTGTTTGTTAGCTGTGTTCAGTCAAAGCAAAGAGATGGAAAACTTGTTTAGTTGAAGTTAAACATGAAACGTCAAAGTCAATTACAACTGATATTAGTTTCAACATGACATGGAAGTTTTTCCTTTTCCTGCCTTAATTTTTGCAGCTTTTTCTTACTGAGGTGTTTGAGTTCACTGTACAAAACTAATAAATCCTCTTCATTTATTTAATTGTTGTCCTCTCAATTGACAGATTTAGCAAATGAAACTTTTTAAGTCCAGCTGTTCTCCTTTTCATCCCATCCCGCTACTGCGGGAAATGAAAACATAAGCGCTCAGCACAGATCGGTGGCCACGCAGTGTATATTTTATATTTAAATGGGAGGCTGAAAGCAAAGGGAATAAGACAAGGTCGTCGGCTGACTTATCACTTGTCTCATTACTTGAAACAGCAACTGTCAGCAACTGAGCGTCTTCCTCCTGGTTCACTACATATCCATCCTCCAGCAGAGAGGAAATCAGTGGAACAAGGATTCGGATCACTCGCAGTTACTCACAAAACCAGCGCTTCGTCTGCTGTTGAACTCAATTAGCGACGAGGAATCAGAACGTGGATGACTGATTTTCTGCAATTATAAAAATACAGAGGAGAATTTGAAGGGACAGATAATAGCAATAAAGACTTTTATGCAGCATTTTTTTCCTGATGATACTGAGGACGCACAGCACATTAACGCGTAGCAACCACCAATCATGAGTTATAAGTGGGGGCCAATTATCACGGCGGGGTGCATATTACTGTACCGATGAGTAGTTTGGTCTCGGAAACTTCTGTCAAGGTTAAAAAACAAACCTTCAGTATGCTGAAAGAATGAGGCAAAAAAACAAAGGGGAATCAGCAGGGACACACACAACGCCAAAGGAAGAGGGAAATATGTGTGTGTGGAACAAATAATAAAAAAAAAAATCTGAGGGAAAAAGAGAAAGATGAGGGAGAGTGAGAAAGAGGAAACACAAAAGTGTGGCCCTCCTGGGTTGGATGCTGACACTGGTGAGGGATTACTGAGGGGAGGAGCAGGGCCATATGGCTGCATGGCAAAGTGGAACCCACGGGGAGGCAGCGGGCACATTAGCTTGCATGGGGCCCTCCATCGCTTCCTCTGCACTGCGGTTTGTGGGACGCACAGGAACATTGACAATGACATCAGGCTCTCCCACCTCTGTGATGGCTCCTGGATCCCTGATGACACTGCTGGCAAAAAGCCAGGAGGAGGGGCGGGGTGCGTGTGTGTGTGGGGGGGGGGGGGAGAATATCACCTG
>JAUBOC010000019.1:1678630-1689375 GCA_032275365.1 Anablepsoides cearensis | reverse complement strand
ATTTAGCTTATAGCGGAAGTGTATTTCAGATTTAGAAAGCGCAAATCCGCTTATGAAATATAAATATTAGTAAGTCCCTTAATCGCTAATGAAATAGTTAGCTCCGCTAATAGCGGATGTGCGATCCGTGCCCACCACTGATTTTAGGTATATTTAAATTAAATTGTGTTGCCTTAGAAGTTACTTTATGTTTGTTTATGTTTAACTTTTGTTTGAATTCACCCTTTGTTCAGTTTTAGGAAACAATATTTGTTGGGTTTTGTCAGAACTGAAACAACTTGGATAAAGTTGTAAAAAACCTAAAGTTTGACATCATAAAAACCGTCTAAACATGAGGTTCAGAATAACATGAGGCTTTTTGGCACCGGAACTTCGAGATTGTACTTTTGCATTTTTTATAGAAAATAAATTAATAATAACTTCTCAAATTTGAGCCAGACTGCTCCAACAACAGAGTCTGCATAAGATGTGTTATAAATCTGAAAATGCAAATATCAAGTGAACGTTGTTACATTTTTGAGTGTTTTTTTTCCACATCATTTAAATAAACCTAAATCTGAATTATGGCAGAGGATGTAATCATGCTTGAAGCAGTTATTTTGATTACAGCACTGAGGATTTTTTTTTTTCTGCCTGAGGAAGTCGTTGAGACTCGAGCAGAAACAGCATCATACCTTGGATGCAACAAACAGGGAATGTTTACTGTCTGCTTCATTTCAGAGACAACGACGTCACCTGGGGAAAACAAAATGTAAGCCATGTCTCTGCATGTTTGCCTATGCAGTGTACACAGGTCTAACACAATACTGTATAATGTCTTCCTCGCAAATAACTCCATCTGAAATGTGATCCACTGCGATGCACATGTGTCACGGCGTGCATAAAAATCACAGTGATGGGGGGGGACTGAGTGGGGGGGGGTTATATCTGTGTCCAGTGTAAAATGCTGCAGCAGCTCACAAATGTGTATCTGCTCTTTGATGCTAGTCATTTTTAGGAGGAACAGGATAAAAACACAGCAACATGGGGGTGGTCCGCTGATTCATGCCTCTGTAGATCGTTTAAAAAAGCATCTTTCTAAAGCGTGATTTGTTTGTGTTATTTTAAAACAGAGAACGATGCAGGAACAAGGAGAACGAGAGGCTCCTCCATGTCCTGGACGGCTGCACCAGAGGGGCTGTATAAAAAATTGATTAGTCATCGTTTCCTTCCTGACCAGGTTCCAACACTTTATTTGAAAGGAAAGAGGGAAAAAAGTAAAGTAAAAAAAAAAGTTATGCAGATTCCTGCTCTTGATTCTGCAGCACTTTTCTTTATCCTCTTGGGATGACAGTTTGGGTTTCCAATTTTAAACAGGGGAAAAAAAATAAATAAGAAGTAATTCTGGCCTAACATAACACCCACCTTTCCTCAATGTCTGTAATTCTTCTAAGCATCTCAAACAAGAGATAAAAGCAGGGAGGCATCAAACATCCCGCCGTGGAGCCCGTGGCCATGCCGGGTTTGTTTCAGACTATTGTTCCGAGAGAGAAACTATTTCTGGAGAACAATCCTCATCCCTCCCACCATCACCAGCTGCCCCCTCATCACCACCACCTCCTAACCAGCTCTCCCTCTTCACAGGGAGTCAGTGCAGTTCTGTTCGTTCAGCACATTTCAGCACAGTGGATATTTGAAATGTCAGGACATTTACTCTGCTTATGTGTGGTAGATCTGAACTTCCATACCACTAGGCACATTCTTGAAACGACCACATGTATTATTCATCCTGGGATGTATACAGTGCCGGTGCACTTGACTTTGTCAACGTTCTGTAAACACATGCAGTAAATTATTGAGGTGTCAGGAGGACGGCCCGTTTCTCAGGCTGGTGGCTTTAATGCCATGACAGCTCGGATGGGCAGTAACGAGGAGCTGCGTAAGCACCCACGGACAACCATTAGAAATGCACAAATCACCGTGTCACTGTGGCCAGACAGACGATCAACCGCAACAAGATCCACCTGCCAAATCACTCATGTCACCCCTTTGCACTACATCACCGAGCACCGCTCCGTTACGAGCCGGCGGGTTCTGGTTCTGCTGGGTCAAACGGTTATCACTGTAACCGGGGACTCGTAAAGATATAAAGATTATATCCACAAGTATAAATTCTCACGGCCTCATGTGAGTCACCTAAATCCTATTTTCTTGTCAAGTGTTTGCGGAAACGCTCTTCAGTATGATTTTTCTAATGGTACACAATCCAATAGATAGTAATTTCCTGATGGTCTAATTGGTCCCGGGGGGAGTTTTGTCTTCATCTGTTATGAGGAGACCCACAAGACCTTAGCTTTATTAGATTTATGACAGCAGAGAGAGAAAAGATACTAAAGGTATAATTTATTAACAGCTTTTTTAATTGAGCTGTGTACTGTAGCCGCTTCCTGGAGGTTTCTTATTTCTGTTGAGAGGCGAGCAGAGCCAACATGAAGTGGGTCTCAACAGAAACCACCACCAGAAATATTCAAAATGACAGTTAACCAATTATGTTGATGGATTACAGGCCCCCTTTAAATCATATTCACGTGGTTTTGTGTATATTTTTCTAATGCTCTGGTCATTTTTAAATGTTGGATGGAATTCAATGTATTTTCTTCAAAGACAAAAACATTAGGCCTGTCAAACCATTCGAATTTTTAATCTTGATTAAATGTACGAGTGTGATTTATTTCATTTTGTAATTTTTTTTTAGAATTTTACCCAATTACATTTTGTGATAAAAAAAATGCTTGGTATAAATAATTGGTACAACCAAAGATGATGGCTCTGTGGAAGCACAAGCCTACAGCAAGTGATGTAGAGCATTTAAAATGGAGCATGATGGGTAAAAAATGGATAGAAATTTAAATATTCTTCTTTTATATAAAAGCACTCATGTCTACATGCAACAGGATGTACACTGCAATAAATCCATCTAAACAAGTTTTAAAATCATATATCAAGACAAAAAAAATGTTTTACTTGTGACTAATTTACTAAACAACCTGGAAATTTGACCCAAATTAAAGTGAAAATAATCTGCCAATAGAGTAAGACAATTTCACGACAATTTCACTTTGTAAAACTCTTGAAATCACTTAATCAACTCGTTCTTATTTCTAGTATCTTACAAAGTGTAATTCATTTAATCTGTTTGCAGATTTTTTTTCACTTTAATTTGAGTCAGATTTCCAGGTTAACATATAAATAATCCTAAATTTTCTGCTGTTGTTTAGTAAATCAGTCTCAAAACAAGATCAAAAATATGTTTTTTGGCTGGATATAAGATTTTAAAACAAAAAAAGATTGATATTTTTTGTAGTGCAGAGTACAGCCATGAATATTCTCCAGAACAGGTTATACTTTAAACCATAAACAACCAAAGTAAAACAAAAAAAATTCTCTGATTCTCAGTTTTAAAAAAATGAACAGAATGTAGAAATAAATGTGGGAGTGCTTTATTCATACTGTTTGTGCCGATTTATTACAAAGCAGCCAATTTAAATGTTATTTTTTAAGAGATCAATAAGTCAACAAGTCACAACAAATCACCAACTCTTTAAAACTTTGAAACTGGTTCCATCAATAGCCCTCCCCCTGACCTGGGACAGATGAAGCCTATTAAACATATGGTACACGATATTCCCACCATGAATCTCTGGCTTGTGTTAAATCTTATAAATAAAACAAGAGTAGAACCGCAGACGACGACTCCTCCTCTCTCCCATTGACAATATTTGCAACTCGAGCCCAACTTGTCTCCCAAAAGACTTTCCCCTGCTCGGCCTCTCATTGGCCCTCGGTACCCATGCAGGAGGACCAGCAGTCAAAAGGCAGAAGCCAAAGCAATTAGAAAAGCATTTCCTCCCCTGAAGAGCGAGGTTGATGTGCAACACCACGGCGGGTCCCCGAGGTGTGGGACGCTGCGCACGCCGGCGCAGTTAGGCCCCCGCCATTAAGGCGATCTGTTGTGGAGAAGGACGGCCATCATAATTTATCTGTTTTTAAGCTGCAGTTGAGTACTTTTCCACATCCATCTTGCGCACATTAGAATTTCAAAAGCATATGTGAATCTGAGCTGCAGACCGGCTGAGATGATTGCAGTGGTTTTCTATAGTCTCCTGTGGTGCTCGCCTTGACCCCCAGTCTGTAATCTATATTTTCAGAATAATACAGAGAAGCAGGGATGTTCAAGGGCATAACCCTCTAATCTACTCCACTTGCCCTGTTCTTTAAACGTCCACAACCACTCTTGAGCTTTGAAAAAATAAAAAATAAAATGAAAAAAAAAAAAAAAACGCAGCCCATTATAACAGGCTTCAGTTTACCTCACTCCTTCAGGTATCAAAAGAAAATAATGTGGGGGCGAAAAACATGACAGGTGCAAATTTGCACACCATAATAGCGAGCAGGAAAACCCACACGCGCTCGTGCGTGCGCACCCGCCTGCCTGCACGTGACGGGAGCAAACACAAGCTGAGAGACAGACAAACATGGAGCATATGCTTCTTCCACAATGATCAGTGACCTCCCAGGCTCACAACACAGTGCTAAATGAGCAACTTTCCTCTGCGGAGTAGTCAATAACCACACAGCCACAACGATCGTGTCAGCGTCCAGCCTGGCCAACATCCCCCGTAATTAATTAGTTCATGTCTCCTCCGCTCAGAGAGAGGGAGACAGCACAAGGCATATGTACTCATCCATTACATGTGCTATCCAGGGGTCAGTGGCCCTGGCAGGAGCAGTCAGCAAGAATGCCTGCAGACTTCAACCCAGGTCCATTTTAGAAAATTGCCTTTTGGGTTTAGAAATTGTGGCTCTTGGCTGCTGTGTCAGTCAAAGACAATTTGATTAATATCAATCAGCATTAAAAGACAGCAGATCTATACACCGGAGGACAGGCTGTCCAGAAGCAACAGCAGCCAGTGCGAGCGGAGTCTCAGGGCGCTGGATGTTTGAAATAAGGCAGCGGTCCAATCCCTTCAGTCTGGAGGAGCAGGCCTCTGCTTTTCCATCTCTGTCTCAGTTTTTCACTTCTTTCTCAACTCCAATCAGCCCTGCCTATCCCCACATCACCGCGGTGTCATCGCCAACAATCCCACTCCCACCACTGCGGCACAACCCCCCCCCCCCCCCCACCAGCCACATCCCCACCGCCAGACTCTTTCTGAGAGTCTCATATCACCCCATGTGAAAAACAAGCCCTATATCTCTAGGAGGGGAGAGAATCAATCTCTGTTCGCTCTGTGGAATCCCTGACGGTCAGATAGCGAGGAGGAGACGGAGGGAGGAGGGTCGGCTGTTCAGCACATCAGTCTTCCCCTCGGTCACATGCTGCCTTTTTGACTTTGTGCTGAGTCAGGATAAACACTAAAGACAAAAGCCGACCCCCCCGATCACAGTGCATTCCCTTTATCGATTCCCCTCCGCAGCCACCCTCTGTGTCCGAACGAGGCAGAGGAGCGCATCACATCTGTATCAATCTGTATATTTCTATCAGTCTGCACTTTGAGCATCTGCGTTGTCTGTGTGGGGTAGCATTTTAATCAAGGCCCGCACATCAGATTAATGGAGAAATTTGATAAACGTTTCCTATTCACCAGGGGAATTTTGCCAACTAAGGACTTCGGCTCTGAGCAATGGGAAATGAAGAATTAGAGCTGAGATTAGAAAAGTGAGATGTTGAGGTCATCTCTTTAAAAAATGACTTTTAATCAGAATTAAAACCGTCTGCAATATCCCAGTGATGATTTCATTACCAGGGAATCAAGATGTCATCCATTCTGAGGACAGGACGTCAAAGGTTTTGGGCCTGGATCTTGGGCGGAATCGCAGAAAGGAAAAAAAAGGAAAGAAAGAAAGAAAAAGTGGAGCAGCTGCTGGTGGAACTAGTCACAGTCATGGAGACAGACAAGAAAAGTCTCATAAAATATTCATGTTTTAATTTTTTTTCCTCAGCAAAGTGAGCCATCATTCATTTAATTTTTAATGAGGATTAAATATCCCCAACTAAAACTAACTGACATCTCTTTAACTGCCAGGGTTAAATTTATACTCAGCAGTTGAGTTCACCTGTGATAACGGTCTGGAGACAGTATACACCACCTCCCTGCAATATGTGCATCTCCATATTCAACAGCAGGGGAGGGGAAAATACCAAAGCTGCGCTGGAAAATACATGAAATCAGCAACAAAGGTTTCCTCTGTGTACAAAAACATATCTCCATTTTTCATTAAGGTTTAAGTGGCTGCACACAACGGCACTGAAAGGATGGCAAACTTTTAGCAAACATAAATTGGATGTTTTCTTGACATTGTCAAAAAGCCAGTATTTTATTGATGGTGAAATTATTCTATTTATTAAGTAATCTTTGCGAGGCAGGGTTTCAATTGCCTGCTGGTTCCATAAGCTACCACAGTGGCACATTGCGGGCACATTGAACCGTGTCACCGCTAAGCGAGGCTGACACATTGGGAGATGAAAGTCTTGTCATTCATTTACCACTGACAACCTGTGTATGCTAATGTCCAAGCATCTTTAGCTCAAGAGGGAGGACAGTTCTGCTCGTGTCGGCACACAATCAGGCCTGCAGGGAGCTCTGCAGGGACATTCACTGCATCTCTGCCGTGTGCCCAGGAACAATGGAAGACGCTGATGCAGCTTATGGGTCATAATGGTAATGTATGTTGCATTGCTAAACTGCACTGCATCAGGATTTTTACAGACTTGGAGAGGGGCGCATAGTCGCTGATGCTGCGGATCATTTAATTCCTCTTCCTTTTACTTTTATTGTCTTTGTTTTTAGGCTCCTTTTTTTCTTTTCTTTTCTTCTTTTGTTTGTTTAAGTTATAACAAGAGTGGAGAGATTCTACTAAAAGTGCTAATTCAAGGACCCGCCTTGCAGACTTTTTAACCTCAGAAGAGCTGTGGATTTGTTTTGGGCTGTAGCAGATAAAAAAGAGCAACACAATGAGACTTTGCAAGTTATTCTCCAAGTGTTGAATAATCACTTAACTATATATATAAGAAGCTATATAATTAGCATATTAGTGTAATGCATATATTTAGCCGCTAAACACTAAAGTTTGACAAATTTGGGTTTCGGTAGCCATGTTTTCATCAACATTCTTATGAACATTTAAGTAGAGCTGGGCGGTATACCGTTTTGTACCGAAAGCCGGTTTTTATTTTTGTTATGATATGAATTTCGGACATACCGGTTTAAATAGTCTGAACACGTTCGGAACGTTTCGTCGCGGCCGCCAGTGAATTGTTTCCCGGGGGACACTTTTCCTCGCAGCACCGCTACGTCTATTAGCATGCTCACATTTTTGTCGGAGCAGCTTGTTGAGTAACTGGCGGCGGGTGATGTTTAAGCTGCTTATATTAACTAAATACATCCCGTTTTCACCATTGCTTAATGCAGTAAACAACTCGTCAGTGAAGTGCACGGTTAGATTTAACGCGCTACGATATAAAGGAGACTTTAATGCGTGGAGACTTTAACGGGCTTTTACTGTGAAAAGCCCGAGGGAAGTAGTTTTGTATTAGAGCAGAGTTGACTGGTGTGTCGTCCTGTTAAGTTAAGTTTTAACACAACGAAAGACCCGATAATGATTTTTTTCTCAACCAAAATGCATGATTACTGTCTACAACCAGGCAAAGAAGAAAATATGTAGGAGGGAAACAGTGATACAGACAGAGGTACAGTAAAAAAAAGTCAATAATCAATGTTTGTACATTTTATTATCAGCTCAGCTGTGATGGGGAAAAAAAATACCGTTAAATACCGTGAAACCGGTGTAAATGTTGAAAATACCGTGATATAAAATTTGGGTCATACCGCCCAGCTCTATTTTGAAGCCTCGCATTAGGTGGATAGAATTAGCAAAATTTGCAAAAACTACTTTAATTTTGCAAAAAAGTTTACACTGGCTTGAGGTGTTTTCTAGATTTTTTGAAAAAGAGTTAATGCTCAAAAGGAGAGAGAAACACATCTGCAGAATAAGTTCTGACGTAGTGAACATTAACCTCTATTTGTAGCGGCTGCAGCTGGACCCTCCTCCTGCTGTCTGCGTCTTCCTGGATATTTCCATAACGTGAAGAGTTTTCTATGTTTCCAGACAGCAGTAACATCACCAACACTAGTTTGACAGAATAATTACAACATTCCTGATAAATTTGTTCCAATGTGCTGAGATGTGTCCCTTTGAGTTTACTACAGCCATGTGTAACGTCAACGTCTGACATAATTACACTGTGTGTATTCTGGTTGATTCACTCTAAGTCAGATGGAAACACATCTGATTTGCGTTTCTTCTTTTGTGACATCTTAAAAGTTTGCTGAAAATGCACATTAAAATTGGATGAAAACACTGCTAGTGATAAATCAAAAATTTGCAACAGTTTTGTATTTATTTTATAAAAACTCTGTTTATTTCTGTAAAGCAGAGTTTGTTATTGGCAGAAATGCTGGTGATAGTTAAAAATAACTGTTCTTCCTACAGGTTTCTACACTACTGAGAGTGTAAATACAAGTTTTATTTTGTAGCATAAGGTGATTTCCTCAGTACCTCCTTTAGTTAGTTTGGACTTTGTGTCCTTATATCAGCTTCCATTTCTCTCTTTGGTTTCTGGTTGTTTTTCCCCTCTCAGTCGAGAGGTTTTTATGTGCAGCTGCAGAAAAGTGGAGGTCAAATTTCTGCTGTTTTTCCTGCATTTTTACAATATGATCATTTATTTGAAATTGAGTGCTTTAAATATTTTTTGTTCACCCCAGTTTTTCTGAGAGAGAAGTCTTGATCGTAGAGCCACAGATTTACAGAAACAAGATTTATTTTAATGAACAACCATTAGGAGTTGTAAGTTTTAAATGCAGGATCTTTATTTTAAACATCTTGGTGCAGACGTAGCAAAAGCGGGTATAGATCCAGAGGAAAAATGCATGAGCTGTAATCGTTTGGGATCACAACAATGCACCATCCTAAAATAAACAAAGCAATGCCAAAATCTTTGTGCACTGTTAAAGTCTGGATGATGAGAAACATTCAATACAGGCACCTGCAGCCAAGGTCCAGTGCTCGTCACTCTGCAACCAAGCCAAATACTAAATTCTTCAAATGCCGCGTGTCAATAGAATCCACCTTTGAGCAGTATTGACATACAGTTAGCTTTTCAAGTATTCACAGGGGCTATTTAGAGGGCAATAATTACATAGTATGGATCTCTTTTTGTTCAATGAATTCATTGAGTGGATTGATACTTCCAATGAGTGGATGGTGTATTTAGTGATTAATGTGAAATCTATCACACCTGCTATCCAAAGAGTCTGGGGAGCAAAAATAGACCCGGGCTTGGTCTTTTTCATACAAATGTCAAGTTTCTGCCTGTGCAACACAATCAGCAAGCAGATAATGGGATGTGTAAAGTGTGCATGCACTGATGGTTTAAATAAATTAAAGGGATAGTCCAAACATTTCTGAACAAATGTCTGCTACAATAATACTAATCTATTGGAAATTACACCCAGGTTGTTTTTGTCTTCGTTGTAGCTCAACAGCAGCAGTCGTGGTTTTAGCCGAATCAAACAACCTGCTGGTTCTTACTCACATATGAAGCCTCTTTATTTCCCTGTTTGTACTCGCAGCTTACACCTAAATTGCACCACAGAGGTGAATTTACGGGGTACGCACGTGTTCCTTCTACACCACATCAACGGCACGTCGCTCCAACGGTTACCGCTCCGCAATTACCAGCTTAGATCGACCCAGTTAATAAAACAGTCCATTTGATCTGGTGAAGCCGTTCATGTTTTGGCTCTGAGCTACAGTGTGTGTTGATGTCGTGATCAGATGTATCGAGGCAGACACCTGACATGCTGGTGTTGCTTTCACAGCAGCTGTCACTGCGGTCTGTCAGTGACTTGACTCGCACCAGATTTGCTTTCAGATTAATATTTCATCTCTCACTTAATAGAAAAACAGATGTTCTGCAGCAGTGTACACTGGGAAATAAGCTGGTGGTAATGTATGCATTACTTACAGCCAGCTAACTAAATTTAGAATGAAATATGCATCTGACAGATGCCTCACAATCAAGTTCCAAAAGCCTATAATGGGATATCGACAGATTTCATTTATGCAGGGCGGACTGACCTCATTGGGGGGACTAATAAAACTTTTGGTAGATTCAACCGGAAAGATGCCCTGGCTGTATTTCAGTCTTAGGCAGCTCTCTGAGTGCCCTTTAAAGCATTGACCTCTTCACAGACTGAGGGCTCCTATGTGATTAATACTGCTAGGCATTTATTGGCACGCAAGGCACTTTTACCAATAGGTCACCTGTTTGACCTCGGAGCGAGTGCAGAGATCGAAGCCGGGTGGACAGGAAACTGTGCAGCTTAAGTTGGTAACAAGAGGCAACATGCTAAAGAGGAACTCAAACTCTTAACCAACCCACTCACATGAAGCTATCTGGGCACATGCAAACACAAACACACACACACATACACACGTGCACGCTCACACATCCATAGTCTCTATCACATTCTCCAAGACCCACCCACACAACACACACAGCCCGGGGCATAAAAGGTTTCTGCGGCCAGAACACAAACAAACTCATTTGTAACCTGCCATGACACACTCCAACACACACACACACACACACACACACACACACACACACACACACACACACACACACACACACACACACACAC
>JAUBOC010000019.1:1646217-1659118 GCA_032275365.1 Anablepsoides cearensis | reverse complement strand
GCCAATACCCACATGTGGTAAAAATTCCATGACAATCCGTCCACAAGTTTTTGAGTAATTTTGTCCACAGACCGACCAACAGAATGACAGAACGAAGGAACGACAGACATACGCGACCGAAAACATTACCTCCTCCCTTGGCGGAGGTAATAAAAACTAAAAAATGCACCATGTTAATTTAAGCTGATTAAATTTACTGTTTCACAGCCAAAAAGGACCTTTTGAGTCAATTTATTGTTATTAAAGTTTGTTGCCATAAATTCTTTTTTTAATAATTCTAACAATAATCTGAGGAAGTACTTCCTTTGTGTCAAACACAACACTAAAACCACAGATGACTTTTATAATACAGCTTATTTAGGATTGTTTCAAATTACCTATGTTTTTAGGGATGCATTGTATCACCATCAACCGATGTTGGTCATAGAATTTCTGAATGAGTCCGATAAGTAAACCAGATAATAATTTCCCACTTTTTAGCTTTGAGTTTCTGTTTTAGGAGGAAACAATAGTTGGTCAAGTCGTATCTGATCAGGGATTCTGTGCAGGAAGGAATAACTGAAGCAGAGAGCCATGTCAGCAGTCTGGTTGTTTATTTACAGTATCAAAAAAAGACACAAGAGTAGGTATGTGTATATGTATCTAAAAAATTGTGTGTTTGTGTAATATTGGTAAATATCAGTTAACGGCCATAACACCAACAATATTATCAGATATTGGCTGAAATTTTCATGTCTAGTTTTTTTTTGTGTTTTTTTTTTAATCATTATTTATTTATTTATTTAAAAGGACAGTGCACATTAATCAATATTTGGCGAATATAAATGCGCCGGAACTAGCACAACAGCTAAATTTCATCCGTAGTCCTTTTCACCCAACTTGATAAAAAAAAAATATTTGTCATAAACGAGGTCAGACACAATGGAAGATGAAGTGAGTTTAGATGGACCAAACCTGCACTCTAAAGAAAAACATTATGTCTTATTGCAGTGAGAGAAACACTGAGTCAAAAAAAAAGTGTCAATGTTTTGATGCAGAAACTGAATAAAAAGTGTAAAAACTGTTTAAACGAGAACATTTGGTTTAAAACATTTTGGGTTAAGTTTAGACAGCAGATAATTTGTGGTGAAATCAGGAATCATAAAACTATGATTGTGCACAAACAGTAAAAAAAAATCACAACTCTACAATTCTCAGACAACTAATGCTTGAAGTTTAAATAATGAATTAAAAGTATGTCGGAGCTGCAGAGCTCAAAGTGATTGAACTAAATCTTGTCTGTGTGGAAAATGTTTTGTTTTCTGCAAACTTTGTCAACACAATCAGGCTGAATGTTTCAATGTAATTTTGATGCATTTTTTGTAAGGTTGGAGTTATTGGGAGTGTTTTAATGCTTAACTGTTAATATCTCCCTGATGGAAAACATTTTGATTTAGTTCTCTCACTTGAATTGAGGGAATAGAATCTGCAGACTTTAAAACTGAAACTGAAAACATGGCAGAGAGGGATTCATTAGATAAAACTAGGTTGTGTTCATTTAAAATAAAACCCCAACATGTTTTAAACGGGATCACTGAACAGCTCACTCCCTATTGAAAAATAGAAGCCAATATTTGAGTCTAGTTTGATTTGTTGTCAAACCAAAGATCATGTTTTTTTTTTTACAGCGTTTCCTTTTAAATCAAACCCATTGTCCTGTGGGAGCTCCCACAGTAACGTTTTTTATGTTTCTGATGCTCTCTGTTTATTTGCACTCTAATTAAAGTGTAAGTTTACAGCAGACGTAACAAGTTGATGTTTCTCTATATTTAGTGCTGTTTAATGTGCAGCACATATAGAGAGCTTTAGCTCTTGTAACGGTGCTAACTTTGTGTCTGAATATCGAGTCGACTGTGTTTGTATTTTATCTTGAGAGCAGACACAAGCGCCAGCTCCGCAGCCCTTATAGAAGGCGCATATATCAGAGTGTGAGAGCATGTTTCTGCCTCACTGTGCGACTGTTCCCATAAAGCCTGAGCTTTTCTGCTGACTTGTGTATCTTCGCAGGCCTCAGGTTGGCTGTTGCCCAGCAGCCCAGCCGGTGAACCGCAGAGAGCGCATTGATTTCATCCCAGCAGAAATCCCTGCTCCTTGGTTCCCGCCTCCCTACCCCGCCCAGCACCTGATTAAGCATTTGCAGGGAGCCATGCCAACACAATTTGTCATTTATCAAAAGTAATTAAAAGCAATTTCTTTTCTCTTGTTGATTGGGAATTGACTAATTGTTGAGTCGGTGAAAACGGGGGAATAAATAAAACGGAGAAGGATGAATTTTACATAAACTCAGAGGAAAATATAAATGCTGTAAAACGAGGGCCAGACATCTGGCTCTGTGATTTTCCTCAACATGATTATGACTGCAAAACCGAAACAGTTGTTGAGTGCATTCTGAAATACAGCCCATAGGCAGTAAATAATATATTAGAAACAGCATATTGACTAGCCGACTTAAAAGGGTGTTTTCACTTCATGATGTGTGAACACATGAGTGGGAGGAAAATACAAACACTGGTTGGTTACTTGTTAGGAGAAAATGAGAAATCACCCTCCCTCTCTCTTGTGGCAATAGAGATATTTGAGCTGGTAAATACCAACATGTGAGTCTGAGAGAAGAAGGAAGGTAGAGAGAGGCGAGGAGGGGAAGCTGAAGTCATCCTACAGCAGAGGTTACAGTTCGTCTATCCAATGAAACCAAGCAATACCATCTCAACATTATCGGTAACAACCTCTGAATGCACCATTACCTTCTATGAGGGCAGAATGAAATGTCAGAATTGATTCAAGAGGGGAGGGTTGAGATAAAAGTGGCCAGCGGAGTTGACCATTTTGTTTCAGTGGCCCTTTATTTGGCATCCCAGGATCATTAGCAGGCGGCGGAAAGGGGAGCTGGAGCGACATGAACGAGGCGTGGGCATCCGTCCTGCACGTCTCCGGTGACAACATGCAAAAAATAAAAAAATAAAAAAATCCCTCACACATGAAAAATAAAAGCTGGGATCCAAAGTAAAGCAGACGGAAATGCCAAAGGAACCGTTTAAATTCCCAATAACTTCAGCTGCACGGATTCCTCGCCTTGCAACGAGCGGATAAAACAAATTATTTGATTCTTCGTCGAAAATTTTAAATGGCTGCTTGAATGAGACGTTATGAATATCCCTTTAAAGGCTTTGGACGGACAAGCTGTACCATCACTGCCAGAGAACACAGAAATAATTGGGCAACAGTGGAAGAAGTGTGCCCTCATGTCTCAGCTGAGACAGTTCAGAATCTCTAATTGAACCTCTTATTCTCCTGCCTTTTGTTTACATTCCCATTCATCATGGAAAAAACTCACTTATGCTCTCTAACGTGTATGGTTATTAATGTTCTAATTATGATTTTCCCCTCCAATCTTTTGCCTTTGCTATTTGGGTGATGTATGTTTGAACAACACGGCGAGTCCCCGTGGAAATGAATGCAATAGCACACCTTCTCCTGGGAGCCATCTGATGGAGAGGGAAAGCTTGTCACCGTTTGTCTATACAAGGGGATTTATGCCAGCTCAGTGAGCATGTGCGATTATCTACTGTCTTTGTTCGACATGCATCTTAAAGCTTAAAGTTCTTACTGGCTGAAAAAGAGATGCAGCTTCTGTGGCTGACAAGCAAAGCCACAAAAAAACACCCAGAGAAAGCCGTTTACCTTTGTCCAGCTGTTTTGTTTTGTTGTTTTTTTCCCCTTTCAGAGGCTATAGCTTTACAAGAGTGAGATAAGATCGGCGCGAGCCTTGAGAAGCTGAGGGGGTCCTGTACCGCCTCAAGCTACCTGTGTTCTTCAAGGCTTTTCCCTCAGAGAACCTTTACAGGAACACAAATTAGAAACGAGGCATGTCGGTGGCACGCCAAGCCAGCGCACAGACAGGAAGGGGGGAAATGAATTAAGATTTTTTTTTTTTAAAAAGGAGGCAGAAACTCAGATGACAGTGAGGAAACGGAAGGCGTCATAAAGTGTGGGAAATAAGCTCTCACTTTCAAACGTTTACGGCAGCTCAAATATCTGATGATACCTCTCATAGCTTTTAATCTTTAATGTGAAAAATTAATCATCCCATTCATTATTTTAATAGCTGTCATTTTTCTCTCCCCAAAGTGATGATTTATAACCATTAAGCCCTGTGTAGGCTTGTGTGAGAGGGATTTATCGTAATGTTTGCACCAGGTAGCCTCCAACCATATTTCATTACTCTGACAAGCCATTAAAATGCCCTGGTGATTAAACAACAGCTCTGAGGTCAGTGTGTAAAGCTGGTTCTTTACCCATGCTGGAGCGCAGCAGCGCAGGCGGGGACCGGTCGCCTAACAAAGCCCTTTTCCCCTGGTTCCCTTCAGACTGGCAATCGCAGTTATAGATCTCTATCTGTTGTTGTGTGCGAAGGCGACAGGGGCAGAAGAGAATAATGTACATGCACAGAGTCTACGATAAAATAAAGAAAGGGGCTATTATGGCTGTTTTCCTTTGTGGTTTGCGACTGTGATAACTGTGCACTTACAGGAAAAACTCTGCACTCGGATGCTCTCACGCTCATCCATCTGTGGAGCTCACCGTGTTTCTTTACCGTCCGTTCAGCTGCTTCTACTGTGTGCTAATTTCTCAACGTTCCACTGATCCCAGCAGCTTCACCTGACCACCACCAGATGCTTTATTTGACAAATCAAGAGTGCGCCCAAATTATATCTGCAGGCAACATTTACCAAAAAGGGTCAGCACGCTATAAAACATATAAAACGAGCAGAAATAGAAATAATGAATAACATGCATCTAAATTTAGATTTTATAAAAGAGAGTCTGTCCAACCAACAACCTAAATGTTCACCAAAAAAAATCTGAGGATGAGCATGGATGGATATTTATATAAATTTGGAGGCTGTAAGGAATATGGAGAGAAAAATGTTTTGCTTTTTTTGTTTCAAAATTATAAAAAAAATGTATTTTAATGCATAGTTTTTATTATATGAATTTGAAGGTTACAAGTTTGATTACATGAATATGTAGGCAGAAATTTGTCTGCATTTTTAATGTATTTTGATGTTATTTAATGTTTAAAAAGGCCCAACCAGGGACTAGAGCTGCAAATTAGCTGTAGTTATGTACTTTTTGTATATAAATATGATGTATGATGAACATAATAATGTTCCTGTGATACTGAGACTGGACAAGTAGATCTTGGCAAGCTACCTACTTCAAAAGTAGATCTTGGTTCAAAAAAGTATTGGCAACCCTGAGTTACAGACTTGTTCTGTTCTATGTTTTTTTTGTCCCTTTTAAATAAACGAATGAATCAAATGAAAATATTTTTCAGTTTTAGTTGAACACAAAGATGATTCTTAATAAAAAGTGTTGTTTTCTCTAAAAATGGAGAAAGCTGCTTATAAAAAGAGTCCTGCTGAAATAATTCAAACCACTTTTTGAGAAACAGAAAACCATGTGTCTGCTTGACTCTGAACTAAGACATAGTGAGAACTAAATCAATGCAAAGACTTGTAAACAGTTCTCTGTAGCAGCAGCCTCTACTTTTCTACATGATGGTACGCAAACATTAGATCTTGATTGGTTATAAAGCCTTCCAACAAGTAAAACATAGAGCATAATAAAGAGTAGGAAGGACTAATTAAAAGCAGTCAACAGCTGAAGCGTACAGATATTTGTCCACTATGACCTAAACTGTTTCCACACTTGAGCTTTTTTACTGCAGATTTTATTACTGCTTCACACACAGACTCAAAGCTCAGAACAAGCCTCCTCTGTTTGGGTTATTGTTCATCAGATGAGATCTCAGACCCTAACAGTGGGCTACGATAATGCAATTAGTGACGGGAGTCAACATTGTATTATTATTCTTTATTTTTTGTGGTTATAAGACTGGCAGGTTATGTTTCTTTGGAGAGCAGAGTTTAAAAGGACAGGAGGGATGCAGGCGGGGCTACATGCAGAGCAGCATCAGAAGTTTAGTCCAGCAGTTTGTGCTGTAGTTGCAACTTACTGTTCTGAAGAAAAAACGTTGCATTTTTTAATAATATATGTTTTTATATTAGCACAATGCTCATTGTTCATAGAGAAGACCAGTTTAATCTCTGCATTATCTTATTTTATGAATGCAAGAAGCCGTTCTGTTAATTACATAAACTGCTGGTCATGTGATTTATACAGTTGATTATTACCACATTAAGCCTTTGGACACCCACTGGGGTGGCTTTGTCCCTTTTTTTTTCAGCTGACGTTAGTTAGGCTGCAGTGTGAAATGGTCCATATTCATAATTGATAATCAGTTTTTTGCACAAGCAGCACAGTTTGTCTACAGACAGAGGATTTACTGTTGTTTAGGACGTTTTACTTCAGTCTGGCTTGTGATGAATCAGGTCAATTTCCTTTGTTTAATAAGCCAGTAATACAAGTATAAATAGAAGGAGTTAGGTAATTTAACACTTTATTTACAAAAAAAAAATGTCATGCAGAAACATCTAGTCTGAGTGGACTGGTTTTGAGTAGAGGTGCAACAATACATGTATGTATGGAACTGTTCATTAGTGCTTTAGGTTCAATATGTATGGAACAATGCAGATTTTTAACATTTATTTTATCAGCTTGTTTTCTGAAGATGCTCTGTGTTGAAGAATCAATAGATCTGTGTTCGACTACTCCACCTAGGCTGCATTGTGGAGCACAGATCCACTGAGAAACTTGCTGTTTCAGCAACATTTAAATAAAAAACTGGACTTTTGAGGTTAAACAAATGTTTATAATTAATTTCAATAAATTACAAGGTAAAAAGGGGATGGACATTTCTCTTTTTTGTATCGAAAAAATATGGAACTGTGACACTAAAGTATCGAACCGAACCAAGTCATGATTTTTCTGTATTGTTGCAGCCCTAGTTTTGAGTTATTGGAAATAATTTATATGTAAAAAAAAAAACAGGTATCTTGTAAATGAGACTACTTGTCAAAATACATTTTAATAAATAAAATAACATCCTATAAGCACGTAAAATGGTTTTATTCACAGAATCAGGGGCTACAAGGGGCTCGGTGTCTTCCCCACTTCCACATGAGGTGGGGAACTTTGGCTTTGAACCACCAACCTTCTGCTTAGCAGAGAAGCACTCTTCCTCCTGAACCCCAGCCACACACAATGGTTGGCTACCAAGAACAAAAAGAAAAAGCTGAAAGTTTCTGCATGAGGAGAAAAATCCCCAGTCTGCATGGTGAGATGTTACAGCAGCCTGCAGCAAACAGTCTCCTTCAATCTCACTAAATGAACAGCAGGTGTGGAGCTAGGGGAGGGTTTAACTCCCTTCATATATGTTCATGTCTAATGTCCTGAGCCCAATGAGCTGGATTGATCACTGATGCCACTTCTGACAGTGACTGACAGCGCCTGTAATTGCTGTGTTTGCTTTAGGAGAAGAGCAAACAACCGTGGCGGGACCGTGTGTTTGAAACACGCTGGCATTTCTCAATTACCCAGAAATCCAACTCTGGATATTGCATTATCGTGCACAATGGTTCCAGTCCGCCTGAATACCTGAGTGCTGTTAGCCACTTGACTAATGGAAGGGATCCGTTCCATCCCTGACATGGCGGTGTCATGACAAAACAAACACCTGCTATGATTTCAGAGAGCCGTTGGAGCACGAGCACTTGTAACTGATGTTCAACCATCAGACCTGCATTATTATTCCACTTTACTACATCATAATGAGATATTTCAACTTTACAAAGCTTGTAATGGTTCCTTTGTTCAACAATGAGAGGTTTGGCTTAAATACAATACATGCAACACAATGCAGTTTGGAGGAAATGCATAATAAGCACAAGTTGCCTTAAAGAATATGCAAGTTTTATATTCTGCAGAAAAGGAACTCATTGTGCAAACTTTGAACTACTTTACATGATATCTAATGATGAATAATTACAGATCTATAGCCGTGTTATCTATCTCTTAATTAGCTTGAACTTTGTGTTTAAATATAAACAATTGGTTTAATGAAGACAAAAAATAAAATATGATGTCTAATATAGTTTTAGCAGTAGGAAAATATTTTTAAATAGTTTTTAGGTAAAAAATAAAATGTAAAGAATAAACAATTTTATAAGAATTAGAAAAAAAAAACAAATTCCAAAAGGGCAATAACAGGTTTGATCATGTCTGTGTTCGCAGTGTAAGAAAAATCTATCAACAATATTTTATAGAAACTCTTTAAAAAATAATTATTGAATAAATATTTACAACTGATTACCTTTTAGGATCAATTTGATGTAAGAAGCGCAGCTAAGTGACTTCAAAAAACACAAAAGTAGCTACAACTCTAATCTAATTTTTCAGATATTGGACTGAATTTGTCTTGGCACCTTTATTGCGATCACATCCTGTAGAATCTCTTAACAATTAATTCAATAATTCAAAGTTTATTTTTATTTTCGGTGCCTAAAGTCCAAACTGAACTTGGAATAAAAAACTTTTCAGTTTTCTGCTCCATCTTTTTGGAACAGGTTGCAGAGACACATGAACCTAAAGGTGCTGTGAAGTTTAAAGAAACATCCGTCTGTAAATGTTTCAACTGAGGAATCTTAATTAATCCATCCGTGACATCGCTAACTTTTCTATTTTTGCTGTGAATGTTCTGTAACCTCTGTGTACTGCTGCCAGGATTCCCTTGCAAGAAAGACTTTCATTCTTAATTTGATTTTCCTGTTGAAATAAAGGTTTAATAATAATAATAAATATTGTGTGGGAATGTTTACAACATACTTTACAAAGTTTTTTAGTAATCCTACTTGCAAATAAAAAAGAGAAGAAAAAGACACATGCAAAGTCCTCAAAACAAAAAGTGAATTGTTGGGAGTAGCTCCAAACTTGGAGGACAGTAGGGAAGTAAACAGACTAACTTTCTGTCGCTGCTGATCACGATGTGTTAAAACATATTAAAGAGCAGGAATCTATACAGGCAGATAGATGGGACATCAGCATGTGTTGTTAACATTTACAGCCCCTGTTCCTGAGGGAGAGAAGTGATCATCAGTGAAATCACCCTCGTACATTTCAAAGCCAGAAGTAAAAATTGGAGCTTATACCACAGGCAGTGATTTCCCCCCATTTTATTCATCCTCAGCAGCAAGGCTTGGATCTACTGTGCATGATTGTTAGAACATCCTGTTTCTGCTCACTCTAACAATCCAACATTGTGACAAATACAGAGGAATCGCTGCAGAGGGAAATTAGCATTCTAATGTGTCTAACGTCTCGTGTTTGTTGTGTCCCTGATGAGAAGCAGAAAAAAATAGAGCTAATTTGTAATAGATATCAATATTCACAGCATTAAAAAGTTAATTACCACAGAAAATACAACAGTGATAAACAGAATATAAGCCATTTCTGCAGATGACTGTCGTTTCTGCCAAGCAGAAAAAGCATTTTTAGTATCCAGATGTACTTGCGGATGCATGTGGAAGAAGGGGGGGGGGGGGGGGGAATTTTAATTAAAAATGATTTTTTTTTTCCTGCAACTTAGCAAATTTTCATCTATCAGCAAAGCACATTAAATCCCAGCTGGTCAGATGTGAGACTCCTGATGCTCTGCTTTAGACATGAAACAAACGAGTAGTGAAATGAAAGCGGCTCTCAGCGCGATGGAAATTCAACTCCTACAAAACTCGATTAAAAATACATGCCCAAATGAATCTTGGTGGTGATGACAACTTTTACCTTATTCTTCTTGAACTTTTAATGTACCCAGCCATGACTTCAAAGAGAAAATTAAATATTAAAGCTATTATCTAAGCTGTTCCCAATATTATTCAAGCTTAGGTTATTTATATAGCACTGTAATAATTATGTTATATAAGCCAGTTTTCCTTTTTGAGCCAACATAATAATGAGGAGGTGGCTGGTTTGTAGTTTTGCAACCTAAAATAAGTAACCTAATTTATACATTTGCTGCAGTAAACCCAACAAGATCTTGTAGATTTATTACAGCAGTCCTAGCTGGAAATGTAAATAAATTTATGATTTATGACTGCAGGGAAATAGATCATGTTTAATACAGTGGATGTAAGGAGTAGCTCACTTTTTGGCAGAAGACTGTGCATACTCATCATAATTTGTGCATTTGTACAAAAAAAATAAACAGTGAATTATTCTTTGCTCTGATTGAGAAGAATCACAGTAAATCTGGTCTACCTAATGTGGATCACCACTGTTTACCCACCAGTGAGACGGTAAATACGCTGGCTGACATTTGAGCGAGGTTAGTGTGCTCAGAGAGCAAAACGGAAGTGGAGGCTCAGATGAATTTGTCTGACAAATGCTCCTGGAGTATGTGTTGTCGACTGTGCTTCGGCGAGGCCCTGGACTGGGATTTGAGTGTGACTGAAGCCAAGCAAAGCATGCCAGATCACTAATTGCACAATTTAAAACCAAAGTCTCTGGCAGCTTGTCGTTTGAAATGGAGAGAAGAGCCACTGCTTAATCACTGAGCTCAACATAGATCTGCAAGGCTCTCCACCAAGGAGCCCCAGAGGCACATGGCTGAAGTTCAGTGTCAACAGCCAAAGCGTAGGCAAACGTGATTGGCTCGTTTCTGCCGCAGCTGTAATTGAGGCCATTTTATGACGAGGTGCACGCCTGTGATTGGACGGTTGAATTGCTTTAAATGTTGGTGCATTGGCAGTGACTTTACATTCATTTAATGGTTCGTATGAGCAAGCAACTGTTGCTCACAGTTGGTGGTGCGCAGTAGTTTGTCTGCTGAAATGGAAATCTCTTAAAGCGCTGGACAACTGTGGGGCTATTATGTAATTAAACTTTACATTCATTTGGCTCTTGGTACATTTATCTAAGCTTATGCACTTTTTTCCTCCCTTCTTACCCACATTACATGCTTTCATGGATTCAGTAAAAAAGCATCCATCTGCTGCCTGCAAGATTTCAAACTGCACCCATCTCAGGTCTGGGCTGCTTCATTTTAAAGAGGAAATTCAACAAATGTGAGAACAGATTTCAGTGTACGTCTTAGGCTGACAAACTGAGAATCACAGAACTGAAAAAACAGAAGGCACAGTCCAACCTTTATGTTGCTAAAAGCCATGAAAAGAATTGTATAAAATGAATTAAAATATTCTTGAAGCTTGTTTGCAACAAACAGCTCATAAAGAAGTAAAATCACTTTCACAGTTGGAGATTTATGATTATTTTATATGAAATTTACTTCATAAAGGAAAATGTAGAGATTTCTCTTATGGCTTATTTCAGACTTATGTTGGTCTGAGAAGCTTTTTTTTATGTTTGCATATCTCAAACGGCTGAAGCCTGATCACAAAATATATAGCATCTTAGGCTACGCTCACAATGCAGGTCTTAATGCGCAGTTTGAATTTTGTATAAAAATCTGATTTTCTTTGCAGGAATGTTCACATTATATTTTAAATGCAACTTCTATCTGACTCCAGTGTGAACTCTCCATGGTCCTGATGTGACCTGCATGCACAGAGGATGAGGTGACGTCACATTCAACTTGTTTATAGAACTAAACATGGAAGCTACAATTATGAAGTTGTCGTTCAATCTGATCTGCTTGTTTAGTTCAGATCCTCCAGTGCAGAGTTTTATTTTTGGTACGAAGCAACGAGCTAGAAGTAAAGTATCGATGGAGTAACTTTAGGATTGATATGATTCACGATTGACTGTGGAATCTCAGTCATCCAGGACATGGAAAGTTGATGAAGATGAAGCAACTGAAGACGTGAAGAGATTTAAACTGCATGGCTTGATGTTAGTGTCATTCTTATTGGATCAACACCTCACTTATGTAAAAGTCAAATAAAATGTGACAATTGTTCAGACTGCAGTCGCTTTAAAAAACATATGTATCTGGTTTAGTACCACATACTGGAAAAACCTGGGAAGGATTAGAAAAAAATGGATTTGTCTCATTCAGACTTTCAGGGAAAATTCGATATAGGTTGCATGAGGCAAAAAAAATTGGAATTGGGTCACATTTGCCTGCAGTGTGAACATAATCTTAGTGTCTCATGAATTTAAAAAAAGTAAAATTGGAATCACTTTTATTTAGCTATAAATGAGCCACGTGTATGAAGTTTTTACCTTTTGTTACCAGTTATTTTATTACATCTAATAACTAGTTAGGGTTTCGCCATATTTTGTAAGGTTTTCCATAACTTATTTACCTTTTGTTCAAAGGTTTTAATATATATGTTAAGGTAAGATGTATTAAGGATGTTTGATTGAAGAATTGCTGTGACACTAATTATTTGCATGTCTCATTAGTGATCAGTCTGTGGCACAAAACTCTACATGCTAATTCTTCTGTCCTGACAAAGCAGAGGGTCACATCTCCCTGAGGTGATGCTAATGACTTCTGCACAAACAATGAAGCAGTAAAAATACATTTCTGTTTATATTAATGCTTTTTATTCCTCCAGTTGAATGTTTAGGACACGTCTTTATCGTTTGTATTAGTTACATATTGTTTTATGAAACTTATTAATATAAATTTATACTTCTAGATTTGAAGTCGGAATACTAATATAAGCAGATGCTGTTGTAAAAATTCATATTTTGAGAAAAAGATGAGTTTACACTCATCTACAGGTCAGGATTCTACAGTTTACACTCATATACAGGTCAGGACTCTGCAGTTTACACTCATCTACAGGTCAGGATTCTACAGTTTACACTCATCTACAGGTCAGTTCTCTACAGTTTACACTCATATACAGGTCAGGACTCTGCAGTTTACACTCATCTACAGGTCAGGATTCTACAGTTTACACTCATCTACAGGTCAGGACTCTACAGTTTACACTCA
>JAUBOC010000019.1:1633264-1646117 GCA_032275365.1 Anablepsoides cearensis | reverse complement strand
AGGTCAGGACTCTACAGTTTACACTCATCTACAGACCAGGACTCTGCAGTTTACACTCATCTACAGGTCAGGACTCTGCAGTTTACACTCATCTACAGGTCAGGATTCTACAGTTTACACTCATCACAGGTCAGGACTCTGCAGTTTACACTCATCTGCAGACCAGCGGTCACTCTTTCAGGACGAAGATGTTCTCATCCTTGATAGAGAGTTACGTTGGTTTGAGAGAGGAGTTAAGGAAGCCATTTTTGTGAAGAAAACCCGTCCACCATTAAACAGCTTTGGAGGCCTTAATGTCCAGTTGTCCTCCTCCTACAATGCTGTTATTGCAGGTATGACTCTGCAATAACAGCCCCCTGTGAGCAAAAGGTGTGAATCAGGACCCCAACAATAGTCAGGTGATGGAGAACATGACCCTCTATGAACAATACAGTTAATCAAGGCATTAACAACCTATTGTTTGGCTGATGGTCCTCTTTTTCATGTGACTAACCTGTCTGTCCACCATGTGGAGGCAGTGCTTATAAGGCTGAGTTCACCTGAAACTCTGAAGAAGTTTCTTGGAGAAGAGACGAAACGTTTCATTAAAGAAGAACCTGTCCAGAGGACTTACTTAAATGTTTATTTTAGATTTTTCTACCTGGATTACTGAGATGATTCAGGACATACTTGATTCGGGGCCATAATTGTTCAAGAATTTAGAAATAAGAAGGACTTTTTTGGTGGCATCAGAATCAGGTTGACTTGAACACAAACTGATTTTTCTTGATGAGAGTTCGTACTGAATGTACATTTTAGGAACAAATAGAAACATTCCTGATTGACACAAAAATGGTTAAAACAATCAGAATTAAAGGCATGATTTGAAATACAGGTTAGTTTGAAACAATGTGGTTTGTGGTGTGACTGTTTTATTTATAAGAAAAAAAATAATGTTGAACGTTATTTTCATAGAGGCTGAGAAACTGACCACTTCTTTATGTGGTTCTTCTGCACTATAGATGTTTAAATGGTCGTAATGTGCTTATGGTGCAGTTTTAGTTGTGTGTACAGGTACTTCCAGGACCCTTTAGCCCTCCAAGAAACAAACATGTAAAACCCAAAGAGCTCCAATAAGACAGACATCATTCTGTCTTCATAATATATAATAAAATACATGTTCTACTGCTGGTAGAACATAACTCTACGGGGCATTAAACTCTCATTTCCTGTTATAGCAGTGTTACAGGTTCAGGCAATTCTCCACTGGCTATTGGGAGGAGCCGTAAACATTATTACTATTGAGGCCAGATTGTATTTTGGTGAGAACATTAGCAAAGAAGCAACTTACTCATTGCCCCAGCAAAATGAAATGGGAGTCTTTCCTTTTTCTTTTTTTCCCCCTTTGTGACTCGGGCCTAACAAGAGAACATATACACCAACGGGGACACAGCAGCAGAGAGAAAAAAGAAGAAGAGGGTGGAGCTGGTGAGACACACACACAGTCATGCAGTGTAAGACGAAAAAAGAAAAAAAACTGTGCCCTGAAGTCAATTCCACACTCAAGCAACATCCGTCTCTGATCTGGGAGCGTTCTTGCAGCGCCGACATAACAAGAGTGATGCAGCACTGAGGGCCATGAATTAAAAAGTCAATATGTAAAACCATAGAGGGATGCCATTTTGAAAAAGCGTTCCATCAATGGAAATCATATTAACATGATAAAGGGCAGATTGGGAGACAAAGGCTCCGCAGCCCGCCATGTCCACCTCAAACATGTTAATGAATCGCACCGCAAACGCAAAGGTGGGGCGGGAGGACTGAGGTGAAGCATGTCGGTGCGCAGGAGGAGGGAGGGGGTCAGATAAGAGTCTCGAAAGCAACAGGAGGAGAGCAACACCCCGGTGAGTCGAAAGCTTTCTGTGTCCCATAAGGCGGCGTCTTCACCTCGCATCAACTTTCTGCGTCGCGTGGGACAGGTGGACGACTTGTGGGGAATTTATTTGGGGCAACTTGGGAGTGGATCCAATTAAAAAGAAGCTTGGAAGGGAGAGACGATAAAGCCACAGAGACACCCAAAGTGCAAGAAGAGAGGCAGCAGAGGCCTCACCCCCTGTTGACCATGACTACAGACACATAGCCTGAGGGGGCAGCATCCAAAGCCTCACATGTGCACACACACGTACACACAGAGTGACATGAAAGCAGCAAGGCAATGCTGCCAGGCCAAACAGATGAATTACTTATCAAAGACGCACACAGCAGACTGGCTATGAGGCTGCAACACATAGACAGCTGGAGCATTATCAATTCACCTTCAATTAACTGTCCTTGCCACTGCCTGCCAACGGGATCCCAAGTACGAGCACATTCATAACTCATAAGCTCATTTAACAAAAAAAAGAGGAGGATAAGGTGGATTCTTTTGAGGAATTCAATTAAAACAGTGTTCCAATTATAAGAAAAGAACAGCACAAACATAATTTCTGCAGAAGGATGAAAGCAAAAGGATTATTTTCAATGCCATGAGAAGAAAAAAAAGGAAAGAAAAATGAGAAAGGGTGGTGAGAAAAGGCTTCTTTGGAGTCTGATGGCACAGCACCTTTGTTAAATATGAACTAATTAAGTGGAAAAATTAAAGTGTTTCATCTTCATTAGTATCAGACAATAGGAGTATGAAACATAATTGAGAGTAGTTCCACTTTAATAGAATGAACAGAAGTCATTTGGTATTGAAATGTGCAGGGCGATTTAGTCAAAAGAAAGTGTATTATTAGATTTAATAGAATACCTACACATGATCAATGCTCAGAGCACAGGTGGTAGTTTGTCTCTGGTTCTTCAAATGATTAGGCCGACGAAATAATGGCCAGCCAGATTTGTGTTGCTTCTGCATTGATTACAGGGAGCAGCCCATTTTTCATGAATTGGAGCTCCGCAAACCATTTATTAAGCCTTTACACTCGTGACATAAGTGGTGGGCACAAAACGCACGGAGCAAGGCTGGGTTTGGTGAAAACAGGATGCTGGGGTGAGGCCTGTCGATGATGATGACTAATGGCTCAAACCAACTTGGCCAGAAGTATACAGAATTATATGAATTGTACGCGATTGTTCTTATTTCATGATGATTTTTATTTTATAACCTGGCTGATTGATAGTATGTGACATTTGGTACATTTTCCATAAACATGAACCTAAAACTCAAGCATCCACACAGGATACAACCCAAACAGCCCGAGCTACAATATTGGATCAATACTACAACAAACAGCAGCTTAGTCAGACATTTGTTTGTAAATCAAAGGTTTTCATGTCTTATCATAAACAAATACAAATAAAAATACTAAAAATAATATTTGAAAAGTTGTATAATTGTATTATTTTGATATTATCTTATCAAAATAAGTAGGTTATTTTATATCCCTATAGTACTTATCTAGGTATTTTTAGTCCCTGTCTCAAGATATGATGACTCTAAACAGATTCTAATAACTGACCACATTTGGAAAAAAGATTTGAACAGAAACTGAAATCAATTTCTGCTAAATTTGTTAGCAAATTCAGTAAGAGAGAAAAAAAGTTGACTGTTTTCAGTAAGTTGAGTTTGTTGCCTCTGGTTTTACCCAAACAAACCTCAGAACTGCTTTATATAATTCCTGTTCGCGTGTTCACATTCCTCCCAGAGGAATAAAGTCTTTCTGGGATTCTGGAAACAACAAAGTCCTTACATGTCATCCTTTTGGACCAATCCTGCCAGTTTCTCCAACCTTGTTGTTCACACAATGGCAAAACCACAACAATAAATATTTCCTATCAACCACAGGTAACTTGTTGGAATGAAGGTTCAATTAATGAACTTGTGTGAACTGGTTTCACTTTGGATCGGCTCGTCAGCTGTCCTCTTTATGCTTTAAAAGGGGAAATATCTCAAAATTCACTCTTTTTGGACATTAAATACATTTTGTTGTGGACTTGGAGTCTTTAGGAAGCGGAAAAATTTAATTTAGTCTCTCCTGGTGATGCGTAGATACAGTATCTTTATATTTTTTGCGGGTCATATTTTTAAACCTGTTTCATTCTCTCTATTTTCTATGACATTTTCTGAACATGTCACAGTATTTGCGAACAGAACTCTATTTGTGGAAATACAAAGCTTTGGTCTGAATTCCTCCAGCTCCTGTTTCACCACTTTTCTGCTGTGTGTCTGAAAGCAGCTGGTTTTGTTACTGCTCCTTTAAGACACTTCAAGCCCCGCCCCCCCTCCTGCTTCCAGACCGGTCCACTCCGGTTTGAGAGATGGGGTTACATTTCTAGCAATGCAACAGCATTTTATTTACAAATGAATTAAAAGATGTCAACAACAGAAGACTTGTCCATCCAGCTTTACATGTTGGAGCCAGAGTCCGACCCAGAACCAGAGTCTGACCCAGAACCAGAGTAGAACTAAGACAAGGAAATTGTAGTTGTTAAGTCCAGACCTTATTTGGCAGTTCTGTCACAGATATTTCTACATAATATTTCAGAAAATGTCACAGAAAATAGAGAAAATTGAACAGGCTGAAAAATCTGACCCAAACAGAATAGAAAGATATCTTTGCAGCACCAGGAGAGACTAAATTCAACTTTTCTGCAGAGACTCCAAGTCCACAACAAAAAGTACTTAACTGCTAAAAATGTGGATTTCGCAGGATATGTCCCCTTCAAATGTGGAAAAAGAACAATTTAAAAGCATATGTCTATGTTAAATGTGCAAAGTTCATTTACTATCTTGGGAAAAAAGTGTGTTTTAACTGAAGAGTCCTGCAAAGGCACACTATTTCAGCGTGCTGCTTATATATGAACATATTAACATTAGCTGTGAACTTGACCTCCAACACAGGCTGTTTCTACAAACTTGTACACAAAGCTGGTGCCCGAGGCTAAGTTTAGGACCAACGTTGGTTTAGTGACTATTGCACTCACATTTCTTCAAAATTAAGTTATGTACAAGAAATTAATTGTCATGCAGAGCACTCCTACACTGCATTTGATTAGAATGCTGAGGCAACAGGGTGTACACAAAGTACAGAGGCTGGTAAATGTGGGGGTGGGCGGGGGGACCTCAGCAGGAGCCTAAATGCAGATTTTTGCTTTGGGGCCCTTGAAGAGGTTAATCCATCTGTAGCTGGATTGGGCTAAAGTCTTTGCTTCTTGCAAATTCCTGCAAACACTTCTGAGGAAACCATTAATTTAATCGAGCAGCTTTTTAGACACAGACGTGTTGTCATGTTGACAACACAGACCAGCTGAAAAGACACTACCAGCAAGACTTTTGCTTTTACCACCGAAAATACTACTTTTAGCACAAACAATGAAAAGCAGGCCCTGATAAGAAGCCCAGATATTCGTGGTCATAAAGTGTGCAACAAAACACAGCACAAGCCTTCACTTCACAGAAATTGGCTTTAGTTTAACTCATACAGCAAGTATAAAGAAAGCCATAGTGCACAAAAGCAACATGGTCATTTGTAAAAAACATGAGCGCATCACAGAGCTCGGCCACATTGAGACGGTTGTCTTGAGAAACAGAGGGTCTTTATCACTTCAAAGGCTGACATCCCCCCGGCGTCTCAGGGAAGCTGTGACTGGCACTCGTACAGCCCTCTTTCTGCTGCATTTGTCCAATCTTAGAAAGCCCAGAGTCAGGAAACACAAGGTCTTTTCAAAGTTAGTCAACAGGCCTTTGAAGCGCAGCCAACGGAGTCAGCAACCCAGCGACAAGGTGCCGAGCCATTATCATTCAATAGACAGCCGGGATTTTGCATATTTAACAGGAAATTTTACTTTGCTTTTTGACACGGGGCATTATGCATCCTCTGTACATAAAATCCATCAGCACCTTGCCAATTTTGTTTGTGCTTTTTTTCCCCATTTTGCTGGGAAAATGCCTCTCTCCTGCCATGCTCACCACATTCAAAACATGCACTGGAATGAAATTATACGTCTGTTTGGACAAGCAAATTGGACCATAGGTTCAAGGTATACCGTTTTACTCATTCCCTTCAGGAGATGGATTGTTTTAGTGTCGAGAAGAAAAACCTTAAATTGTGACTTTTGTTATTGGTTCTTGTTTGTGACATTGATGCTTAAGAAAATGAAATGTTCAGGTTTGTATATATAAGGTTATATTGGTCAAATAAACAGCCCTAATACCACATATTAAATGTAAAATAAGTCAGGCCATGTTTGTTCATCCAGAGTCAACAAAACTCTTTGGTTTTAACATTCAGTTTATAATCACGTCTGAAGAACAATAAAATACTAGAAAAGTGGGGTTTTCAGTTTTCCTTTGTAACCAGAGGGAAAGCTCATTTCTAGACTCACCATTTTACACTCTATTCCACAACAAATGTGACCTAGATAGCTGGCTGCAAAGTTTTTAATTAGCAGGGCTTTTTATATAAGCAGACAAAAATCTCTGAAATTATAATTTGTTCCTCAAGAGGGCATCGGCCACTTTGAAAAAAGAGGTTGAAACAACACAGTGGTGAAGGATTACAATAATAACACCAATGTGGACAATGAAAAAAAGGCACGACTGAGAAAAGGAACAACCAAAACATCCTCGATACGCCTCAGTCATTACTCCAGCAGAATCAAACAGCCGAACCTCGTCTGTAGACAAACTGAGTTTTCATTGATGTATACCAGTAATAAGAAAAGTCAATTGTAGTAACAGCAGTGTCTCTCTCAGTCTAACATCCAATGGGTCTTAATGAAGGCCATTGCTTTAAGAAGGGGAGGAGGGGGGAGTGAAAAGACCCCTGAACAAGCCTCAGCACTTACAGGTTCGTTATCAAGCTTCATCCCAAAGCCACACGAAAGTGATGTCTCTCCTGTGGGACGTTCCAAGGCCTTAAAATGCACTCAACACCACTGATTGAGCAGCATCTGTTGAGGAAAGAGGAATCTGTTTTTATGAGCTATTTGTTATTTTAACTCTTGAGTTGGAACCAAACGACAAATTCTGTTCACGGAGACACCCTTTCTGCCGTTTGTTCTTTGAACTAGAGGGCATTGTATTATCTCTCTGGTGTCTCCATGAGCTTCGGTGTCTCTCTGCAGTCTAAATGTTACAGTAATAGCTGCATTTTGTCCCGATGGGATTTGCACTGACAAACCAGCTCCAGTGCATCCATTCCTAATGAGCAGCAGCAGCCAGTGACCGCCTTCTCCTACGGCCTCTGTCAGCTGTCTGTCCCCTGGTAGACGGAAGGAGGGAGAGCACCCAGAAAACCCCTTCAGCCCCCCGGAAGGGCAACTTCACAGGATGGGGTCCCAACAGCGAGCTGCTAATGATCCATATGATGGTGCAGGCCAGCCATTGTTTGGGCTACATTACCCAGAGAGGGACAAACAATCGTTTGCAGTGTCACTTGATAATGGCCCAAAAAGCAAATCTCGCAGACCTTCATTCTTCAAAAGGGTAATTAATTCACTGCTGTGCTGGGATGCTTCGTCTCCTCCAGCTCCTCTCACGCTGCACCCACTATACTCTCCCAAAGATTTCCAATTGTTTTGCAGACAATGGTTTCAGAAGGCAGTAAAAGACCATTGATCTGAGGACTATTTGCAAATACCCGTCTTCATACAGAGAAATGCATCTTACTGTGTTACGTTAAGCAATTCCACATTTTAATGGGTGGACTATTGAAGGTTGATGCCAAAAGAGTATGGTATTGATGCACTCCAAGACATCCACAATGAGGTCTAGAGGGGATAACACCAGCTCAGCACAATAAATAAAGGTAGGGGCATCAAACCGAGGGGTGGGGGGGACTGCATACGGTTGCAGAGTCCTCATAAAAAAGTTACAGTAATGTGTGTCATGATTGAATTTTATGATCAATGCTGCGGTACATCTAAAAGTCCATGGCAGCAGAACTCCCAATAAGCTAGTCAGATCTATACGTCTCAGGCTGGACTACGTAGTAATTACAATGGCCGATTAGCTACATGGACATTATTGGATGTAATTAGGTGTTGATTAAAATTGGAACATTACTTCCAACAGCTCAAATGAGAGTAATAATGGAAAGACCAAAGATTAAACCTATATCTCCATTTATAAATGCAAGATGCAAAGCAGAAAAAAAAGCCTGATCTCCTCATTTTTGCATTACTGATAAATCCCACGCACCCAGAGAAATGAATGATCTTTCGACAAAACAGAGACAGCACAAGACAAGACAAATGTCTGTGCTTACATCAAATGTTCCCAGATACGAAACAATCCAACCACACCAATAAAGCAATCAATGCTAACTTAATCTCTGCAGCCTCAGCGGCACTTGCTTGCCATTTCTTAGCCCCAAAATGAAGAGGAAAAGAGAGCCCGAAAGGCATAAATAAATAAACCTCAAACCACTCGCGGAGGGGCAGCACAAACAACCATAACACATCTACAGCATATAAAGCTCATTTTGGATTAGATCGGGGCTTTATCCAAGTGCAGGGATGAATTACGAACACGGCAAGTTTCAAATTTGGGTAAGAGAGAGAGATTGAGGAAGAACGGCGAAGGGAAAGGAGAGGATGAGTCATCTCTGACAGTCAGGTTGGCCCACACTCCTGCAGGGGCCGACAAGGTGGGAAGAGCACTTTTTTTCCCTTCACAGGGGGAGCAGAAGCTGGCCTAGTCAAAGGTGCTTTGGGGGGATAAGCTGGGCACTGTGTCTCAAATTGGGACACTCGAGTGGGTAAAGCCTGCCTTAAAGAGAGCTGCGCCTTTTTCCTCCCACTGTGACTCTTCATACTTCCATCCAAGCAGAACTAAGGGCGCCGCTCGCCGAGATACAAAAGGGACAAAATCACTCTTTCATACTGCCACACTCCCGTCTCTGCATACCCTGTTTGTGCATGAGTGTACACACCATACAAGCACAGACCCGCACACACTCGCAGGCACAAGACTGCTCCCTTCTGGTCACACTGGATGGCTGCATCTTCGCACCGAGAGCAGAAAAAAGTGGCTGGATTTTGTCCAGATGTAGTTATAATTTCACTAATGCTCACTCAAATGTCAATGGGGTCCGGTGACAAAGGATTCTTAATCCCTCATATGAATATAGCGCCCAAAGGCAGAGGAGAGGAGGTGTGTGTGGAAAATATGAGGGAGCCGCATGAGGGGGCATACATTACACACGACTTGTCTCTGGCCTTAATGGGAGCGTTCACAGAATTCAGCTGATATTTAAATCAGCCAGCGGAGAGGGGGGGGACGCCACGGTGAGAAGGACGAGCACGTCGAACTTTTGAACTTGCCTTAATTCGGCTGCCGGCCCGCTCCGCAGACGCCCGGCTTCCGTGGAGCCGAAGCAGCGCGCCACACAAACACACCCATCCCATCAGCTCAAGTCACTTAAGAGTCAGGAACACAAAAGCCTCGCGCCCTTAAGTGAGACGCCGCAGTTTCACTCTATTTGCCCAAATTATACTCCGCTGTCACATGGGCCGTCTCATCCTCAGGAAGTGATGAATCAAAAGTGAAAGGCAAAAAAAAAGTGCTACAATTGGGACTTTTTCTCCTCCTTTTTGCTGCCATTAAAAGCTGGAAGAGTCAAAGCCTGTGCTGTGTGACAGTCTGTTCCACTGCAGGTTGGTTTCTGGGCCCATTGTTCTCTAAACTCCATTAAAAAAAAACAGCTTGCAGAGCCATACTGCTGCCTCCACAAACGTAATGTACATCAGACTGAGCAGCAACATTTATTGTTTAATCTTTCTTTACAAAAACAACATCTTATAGCAGATAATCAGTATAATTAGTGCTTTTTCTTTTAAAGAATCCCATCATGATGTTTTTTTTTTTCTTCAACGTGGTGCAAGATGAGGGTCTACTGAAGGACAACTCCGACTGACATATTCCTTTTTTTGTTCCTTTTAATTTATCTTGAACTTAAACTACCTTGGTGCTCACGCTGGTCTCAGATCCTGCAGACAGTCACACACACAGGGACCATTGTTTCCCTCCAGCAGTGGCCCCTCATCAGAAGGGACAGCTCCTGCAGTTTCAGCACCAATAATTACTTGACTTCATGTCATAATCAAATCCCTTTAATAATGGGAACAATTCAGCGATTGCCTGGTGTAATCAAATTAGCCTGAGTCTTTTTGGATTTTCAATTATCTCCAGTCGGCGGAGCACTTTATCCGGGGCGCTGGCTCCAGCTCTGACTCGGAGCTCTGTGCTACGCCGGGGCTGACAGCAGCAGCCTCGCAATTACAATGAGGGCCGGGCTAATGTGATGACAAGATCGCCTGCCTGCCTTACTTAGCCTTTCATTTGTGCTGGGTCTCCTCAGCGTCCCCCGGCCTTATCATCAAGTCCATGTACCTGCTCCGCTTTGCTCCGAGCAGCCCCCACAACGCTCCGCGACTTCTGTTTACCTACTCTTAATGTGGAGGGCGACCAGCATTAAAGCCTTCGCTCCAGCGTTTACTCTTCTTCAGTTTCCCCTGAAAAGAACCGAAGAAAAAAAAAGAAGAGGGGGGGGGGGGATGTGATGTTGAACAGGTCTGCAGCTTCCTCTGATTCATAGAGCTCTTCAAATGTACACTTACAGGCTGCACCGTGCAAATAAAGCTTTTACTGTTCACCACCAGCTTTGAAGCAAAGTCTTTGACACTGGAAGCCACCAGAGGGGCAAACAGAACCAATAATAAGGAGGAGTCGTGACACGTACAGCTAGCAGAACTATGGCAGCTGCGTCAGCTCTTCTTTCATGTGAGGGGGAAAAAAGGCAACACGGAGAAATCTGAGCATCCATGCTCGCGCCGTATTGGTGTATTTATTGTTGCTCCACCCAAGACGCTCGGTCCCATGATCATCCCTAATATGACTAAAAGCTCGCTCAGGCAGTGTTTACTTTTTTCCTTTTCTCAGGACACCGCAGTATGAAACGGCTCCCATATTATAATTACAGCTATTTCACTTAATGAGGTGTTTGGAAGGCAGGAAAACAAAGGAATTGGTCTGGGAAAATTGCTTTAGAATATTTTATTTTTCTGTGGACTATATTGTTGTAAAAGGAAATACACAAATGGCTTTAGCGGGTCCATTTGGAAAGATTTAATCACTCCTAATTAATCACTCGCTTTCTGGAGAGCTGCATAGAAAATAATAAAAATCAGAAAGTTGGACAGTTTTTTTTAAATACTTTTGAGTCTGAAATATTTAAACTTTCGAGCTGCATGTTTCTTCTTTTACAAATAAAAACAGGCTGTGAAAAATGATGGCGTGAGATTTTTTTTAGATGATTATGAAGTTTAATGTTCTGGATGAAACAATGCTTTTCTTCTAATCCAAACTAAAACCAATGATCCAGTCTTTATTAGATAATCACACAGGTTTTTCATGTTGCCTCCTGCTGAAGCATCAATTACAAGTTACTGTCAACAAAAACATCTTTACTGTGTGCAATAAATTTACATACATCCTTTTTTATTCTTTTATAACTAAATCCTTCTGTTGTGAGTTTTGTCTACATGAACTCATTGTGCTGTGAACATCTAGAGGGTGAAAAAAACTTCCATATTACAGTAAAAACTAAATGTCATGTGAAACTGTGGTTGTCATATTAAACAAATATCCACTGCACAAGTGGAGCAAAAGTACACATGATGTAAGGGTGATCGACCGCCCGGGCCTCTTTGAGTGGGACTGCACTAATTTTATCCTTTGTCCTGCGTCCCACTTATTCAAACCATGTCCCACATTTTGACTTATTCTAGTTTCAAATGTCAGCCCTGCAGGACAAAAGCCTTTCAAAGACTTGTCTGACATGCAGCAGCTGTTAAATAAGGAGGGAAGCTCTCATTTATGGGGTGGGGGGGTGGGGGTTAATGTCAATCAGATCTTGCAGGCGAGAGTCAAGTGCAGGTTAACCTGGATCCATCCCTGCTGCAGAGCTGTGTCCGAAAGGATTGTTAGGAAACACAGGCGGCTTACAAGCTACTAAGGAAAGTTTAAAATGTGGCTCTGAGCAAACAATATCTTACCTGTCGCAGGAACAACCTCAGCTTGGAGAAACAGCTCAGTGCAGACCGATGAGTCAACATCAGTCTGAAGAAACAAAGATGATGACGGCCATAAACTAAGAACATCAGCGGATTAAAGTTTTCTCCTTTGTTTTTAGCATCTCTGAGACTAGCCATTTGCTCATCAATCTGCTCAGAATTAAACAGCATTCCTCCAAATTGAGGTTGTTTAAAGAGCTGTCTACATCAGATAGCAGAATATTTCAACACTCTGCAAAAATATTTTAAAATCCTATATACAGACAAATATATATACAGATATATATATATATATATATATATATATATATATATATATATACAGGCTTCTGTCACAAAATAATGTAACAGAACTTTTTTCAGAAAATGCTACTTTCTCAAATTTTTAATAACCTGGTATAAGTTTACATCCGTACGCCTACAACAGCTGATAAAATTGCTTTGTTATAAAAGAAAGCAGAGTTGTAAAGTAACTAAGTACAAATACTTCTTTACTCTACTACTGTACTAAATTTTGGGTATCTGTACTTTACTTGAGTAATTATTTTTCAGCCTACTTTTTACTTCTACTTCTCACATTTTTACACAGTTATCTGTACTTTCTACTTATTACATTTTTTAAAAAGGCAAGAAGTAGAAAGTTGTTACTCCTATTTCATTACAGCTTGTTGTTAAAAAAAAATATCGTCCTGGATAGAATTAATTTAATTGTGGTTGGATGAGAAGAATAAATAAATATTATTCTGATCCTGTATTAGTTTGTACACAATCCATCACAGCTGCAAATAAAACAAATCATGTCACACTCCAGCAGAAC
>JAUBOC010000019.1:1597150-1615594 GCA_032275365.1 Anablepsoides cearensis | reverse complement strand
GGAGAAATCCCAGACGGAGCAGTGAAGGGAAACTAGAATTGAGCGGAACTGCGTAGGAAGGCAAGGGCCAGGCTAGGTCCACTCCAGTTTGATAGAGGAGTTTACGACTATATACAGTAGCTGTGCAGAAACTTTTTATTTACAAATGAATTAAAATATGTCAACAAGGGAAGACTTGACCATCCAGGCTGACATGTTGAAACCAGTCTGACCCGGAACCAGAGGAGAATGAAGACCACCAAGCTGTTTTTGGCTGTTATGTCACAAATACTGTGATGTAATAATTCAGAAAACATCACAGAAAATAAAGAAAACTGAAAAATATGACCTAATCAGAATGTAGGACACCTACACAGCACCAGGAGAGACTAAACTTTTATGGACTCCTCCAAGTCTACAGCAAAATGTATTTAATGGATAAAAAGGGGGATTCTGCAGAATATGTCCTATTGAAAGGCTTCTGTGGAGGATTCTGGGGAGTCACTATCTTACTTGCGGTAAACTAAAACATTTCCAGGTGTATCCTGCACAGACCAGCTCAGTCCTTAAAACCTTCTTCTGTCTTTCACTCAAGGCCTCTTTATACTCCCACCGACCAGCCGCCGTCGACTCAGACTGTCAGAGATTCACGACAAAAATGACATCACCGTGCTCTCAGTGTTGACTGTGCCGCCCCTTCTTGCCACACCCCGCCGGGAGAACATTTAGCCCCTTCTCATTAGGAAGTTTATGTGTGATTGGTCAGAAGTTTGTGGGCGTGTTTGTTTATTCTAAAGGCACTCAAACGCAGCACATGGGGGGGTTCAGGCATCTTTTGACAAGTATTATATATTTGTGTAAACCAAGAAATGCAATCTTCGTACTTAAGTTATTTCTAATTTAATTGCTTGTTTTGCCTGAACAACTCAGTTTGAAGAAATAACCTTTGATTCTGACCGAGTTGATGGACTGATTAGTTCAGTCTGAATTGGACCAAAAACAAACTTGATTGCTTTCATCCATCTTAAAACAAATCTGATGCCTAAAATTTAACAGCAGGTCATTTCATAAACCTTTAAACTTTGAAACTGCCGTCTGTTTTTGTCACATTTCAGTGTTTCTGCAGCACAGCACAGCACACCAAATGTTTCCTTCACAACAAATAAGTTTCAAAACAGATCCTGATAAAAAGCAGCAGTTAGTGTTGGTGGACTTAATGTAATATTTTTTCCTGAAGATTTTCTTTTTTCAGCGAATATCTTGTGTAAGGAAAAAAAAAAAAGGAAGGAGCATAAATAAACACACTTCTATAATAACACGTAGAGGAGGCTGCCAATTTTCCCTGCAATTTTCTTGTTTTTTCTTTGTTTAATTACCCCACTAGTGTGTCAAAATCCACGGAGTAATGAGTATTTATGTCAAAATACAGCATACATTACCTTTTGGTACATTTTTTACCAGCTATTAAGACCAAATGAGAGTCTTTTTGTTTGTGTTCGCTGCATTACTGCTATTAAATCATGCCAATTAATTTTACAGCCGTCTTCATCAGCACTTGTATAATATCCAGAAAATGCAAAGACTATGTTTAAAAAAAAAGGTAAAGTACAAACATAATGAGTGCGTTTTGGTCCATTTTTCAACACTGAATCCAATATGAACCAGACGGAGGTTTGTTCAGATGTTTTTACTCATCTTACTGGTTCGTTAGCAGAAAGTTTAACAGCAGCTCAGACGGTCAACTTTCATTAACAGGAAAAAATCCAGAGACATGAGTCAAAGCATCCCAGTCAGACTGATTGATAATATTTGAAAAAAGTTTAAAAAGTAAAGCACACTGAGTAAAGAAAGGTACAACTGATCAATGGGAATTGATCAAAAAAAAAAAAAAAAAAAAAGTGTCGCCCTGGTCCGGCTTCAAATTTATTCCAGCTAATTTAACTTGACCGAATTGATGCCTCAGCCCTTCCTCGGTCCAGTGTTCACCAGACAAAGACAATGATATGTTATAGAGAGACTCTAATCACACATCTGATTGTGAGGAGAAAATCACATTCTCCCATTAGAGGGAAGAAAACAATCAAAGTCTTTAATCTTAACAGCCGGAGCGGTCGGTTCATCTCGATGAGCCACAAAAGGACAAACTATAACAAGTTAAATACGTCTCCAATCTCTCTTTAATGGGTCTATAGAAAACCTTCAAATACCAAACCTGAATGAACAGAAAAAAAAAGCATCTTTATCTGGAATATCTGAAACACAGATATAATACAAAAAGCAAAAGGGTTCAAATTTAAATCTGTAATAAATGTATGAAATCAAACCAGCAGTTAAAATGATTGTAACTTAGTCATTTCTACAGATACTGAGCTAAATGTGACCCATTATATCAAAATGAGGATCAAGTCAAATTTGGTTAAAATTATCTACCACAATTTTAGATTCCTGGCTTTAAAAGTTACATTTTTCTACCTGGATCATCCATATATATTATATGTGGATCCATTAATAAGACTTTGTGATAAATTGTTGATGTCATTATAAAGAAAAAAACCTCATATAGAATTTGAATATTGAGATTCCCCAGCTGGGAAGAAAAAACATACTTTAGCTCACATGCTGGAAAATCTCTCAATTTTAAAGCGTTTGTTTCACAAAATCAGTTTTTTGGTTGTTACTGCTCAAAAAAGTGCTTGCAATTTTAGTTTTAGGATTATATTTCAGTTGGTTCATTCAAATTATACATTGATAAAGGATTTATTGGTAACAATGTACAATAAGGCATCCTTTGATAGTTGTGCATAATGCAGTAATACAATATTTTTATATGTAAAATACGTAATTCCAATGCATTACTGTGCTTGCAAGGTTGTGTGAAATGTTTAATATATACATGAACAGATTTGGCTCACTATTTGGCAAGAAACCAGACAGTTTAGTCTCTTTTTTGTCCCTAATTAATGCATAATAAACACTTGTCAATGATTTCTAAAGGGTTTACATATAAATTAATAACTTATTTATAAGCCATTTATAGGAGGATACTTATTGTAAAGTGGTACTCATTTATTATTTACATTTTGACAAAAACACTATATTTATCCACATTTCTCCCACTTTTGGACTTAATCCTTGATTTGATTTGATGAGTCACAAATCTGATGCAGTGGTAGCTGAGCATCATCCTCACCTCACAACCTGAGCTTTTCCACCTCTTATAACACAACATTACTCAAGTTTCAAAACAACCAGAAAAACATAAAAAAGTATCAATTCCTTTACTTTCTCATAAAGAAAAACAACAATTTTATCAATTAAAAAGTGGATAAATCATGTTCTTATATGAAATAGTACTTCTGTTTGAGCTCTTAGCTGGTCTTTCCCAATCATTTTAAACAGCCACATAAACCAGAAGAGATCCAGATAAAAGATGTTCCACAAAGTCAGTAATTTATCTCACTGCTCGTCCTTGCAGAAAACTCTCTTGTTGGAAAATAAAAAGGGGTCATTTTCAGCCATAAACTCCAATATTTTTATGGTTTTATCACCCAATTCTACAGCCTGAACTCTGGGGAGCATGTTAGCATCCATTAGTGTATTGTTTTCTTTTTAGTGCTCATTAAGTGTTTTTAATATACAATGTTTTATTAGCAGGTTGCAGCTGTTCTTGGAAAAATAAGCTGAATTACAGCCGCTGTGGGTTTCCTGCTGCTCTGGCAGGGACACTGCTGTGATTTATAAGGAGAAAAAAAAACACAGCCAAAAAGAACACAAAAGTTGGTCAAACTTTTCAATTAGTGCAACAAAAGTAATGTTGCAGATGAGCCCAGAGCACAAGGTTTCACAGGAGAAACTGATTTTGAAAAATGACATTACATGGAAGCATAAAATGCAGTTTTGAAGGTAGCTCAAATAAAAGAAGAGGTGTTTGTTGTTATGATAAAAAAATATATATATATATATGCTGGTTATCCTGCATGTTTCTGTTAAATGAAAAAAAAAGTATTTTTTTTAAAGGAAAGCTCTATTTTTGAGGTAATTTAATTCCTTCATAGTATGAGTATTTTTTGCAGATTTCATTTTGTGCCAACTGACATTGCTTTCTGATTACACTAGAGCTGCGAGGTATATGTGATAAACTGTAGAAACTATATGAAGTTGGCCTACAGTAGATTAATTAACCCTCTACCGTCCTGTCATCAGTTACATCATCACACCTGTGTCAACAGGGCTGAGTGCAGAGACACCTGAGCAGGAGTTTGAAATATTCTGAAAATAAATGAAGAAATATATTGTTTTAAAACACGTATAGAGAAAATAAATCCTCAAATTATCTACCTCACACTGTAAAAAAAGTTACGTCGTGTCACAGGATCATTCTTTCTCTCCCGCTGCACGTCACGCAGAGCGAAGCTTTAACAACCGTAGTTTTTTCAAACCAAAGTTGTCGGAGAAAAAACTTTTTTTTATGTATTGTTACCAACAGAGATTATAAAACGTATAAGATGTGGACGTTCGTTCAGTCATAAATCCATCTTCTGCTCTGAGAGCAGCAGCTGATAAGTTCAGCAGCAGAAGCTCATTGTATGGCAGGCAGATATTACATTTATTTGGCTTCACCACACTTACATTATGACTAGGACTATGTGCAGCTTAAGGTCATGTCACACTAACATTTTAGGCAACTTATGCCAAATTTATTTTATGTCAAATGACTAATTTAACTTAAAGTACTGGTTATAACATCCACTTTATTTTGATATTGTTGAAAATTTGAGAAATGTTTTTGTTTGTTGTTGAAACTATTTTGCAATATATATAAAACATTGTTTTGTTCTTCTGTTAGCAAAAATGCTAGGTTTGATTATGATTACAGTTTTCTGCTAAATAAATGCTCTAAAAATTACATTATCTTTGCTTTTTATGATCATTTTCTACTGCGATATATATCGTTACCATGAAGGAATTCAATTTATACCCTGATATGAGTTTGAGGTCATACCAACCAGCTCTAGTTTACACTCTTTGTTTTGACCTCTCCGACCTGTTTCTTAAAGTCTTCTGCATGCAGCTAGCTTTCACTTGTGATTATTACCCCGTGAGCATGACATTTTTTTTAAAGAGAATGAAACAAGTAAAGCAGAGGGAGTGAGGGGGTGTTTTATCTGTGGGGGAACACCACAGTCTCAGCCTTTAAAAAGCCCTGTTTACATAATTCTGCAACGACTAAAATTAGTCTGCAGCGAGCACTGTTGAAGTTGGAATATCTCTGCTGCCTCTCAGAATAATTAACCAAAGTAAGATGCACTCCTCAGAGCTCAGATTATCTGAAAATAGATCTGAGTGCAGGAATATTTGCAATAATAAATAAAGCTGCTTAGAGATGGTTTGCAGACATAGAAGATCAGCTCGATGCCACCTGTTTAAAATAAATAAAAATAGCTCCACGTGTGTCACCTACAGATGGGTTAACCCCGCCTCTTCTCTTTGGCTTCCTGAGTTTTCAATCAGCAGCTTTGTGAGGAGCTCAGTCCAAACACTTCTGGAGCTTTTTTGTTCTGCCGGCTCCCTTTTAAAGCCGAAGATGCCACGACGCACACCGGCAGTCAGAGTATTGATCTTTTTTTGTTTCAAGTATAACTCGTGGTTAGATTTGTTTCACTTATTCTTTTTGGTAATGCTGCATTTAGTATTGTTGCCATGGCTACCAACAATTTACACCACACTGGCTGGTTATCTCACACTCGCTCCTCTGCCAGCCAATCGGGGACGAGCTTTTCACTTGGCTGTGGCATGAAACGGATAAATTACCCCGGAAAAAAACAAAAAAAACAAAAAAACCTGTGCCACATTACAAAATGGCAGCATATGTCAACTTACTAATGGTCTGTTCAGAAGACTTTGACAAACCTGCGTGTTTCACACACACACACACTCGGAGCACGTCATGACGATGAGCCGATCGGCACTGAGGAGCATTAATTAGGCCCGTGCATCAGTGTAAATATGCAGCATGTCAGAGGTGTGTGGGGTAATGTGGAGCAGAGATGTGCAGGGTGGGGTGGTGAGGTGGGGGGGTTCATTCACCCCCTCAAACTGACCCATTTAAATGCATCAAAAGAACCAGACTCACACAAACGCACAGGAAACCTAAAGGCGAGCGAGCGGACTGTGTGACTCGGATGCTCCGCCCCCCCCCTCCCTCCCTCCGTCAGCCAGCTCCGTGCATCTTTCCCCGTGTTTTACACTCATAATAAAACGCTCCATCCTGCTCCTACACACTCGTCCTCCCCCTCCACACGTTCCCCTAATGAGATAAATTAGCGCCTTTGCAACAGATGCATGGAATATACACTAATGGCCACCATCTGTCACTCATCTCCGCGAAACAGAGTGAGAACGTGGCGCTAAATCCGATCACAAGCCCCTGGCAGGGCCCCACCGCGGTGAGGAGGAGGGAGGAAGACAAAGACGGAGAGAGATAAAGAGGATCCTACAGAGCCAGGAGGGGGTGGACGTGTGGAGGTTTTAGGTGCAGACTGGACCGAGCTGCAGTACAATAAGTGGTGGAGAGGCGTTGGAGCTGCAGCACAGCAGCTTTGACCTTGTGCTGATTCAACCAGCGCGAGAAAGATCTTCACAGCAGTCCGGGGGGTTTGTGCAACTCCCCCCCAGTCACTGAGGAAACTATTTAAATAGAAATAGATGTATTTTCTTATCCAGTGGCTTTTGGAGCTAATATCTTTAAAAATAAACAAAGAATTAGTTGTAAAACATGAAGACTTTTTTTGTTTTTTGTTTTTTCTGAAGGCCCCTGAAGGCATTTTAAAATGTGCTGCCTGTGGAGGTATTAGTTTATTTATTTATCTGAAGAGCATTTAATAACAGCGTAATAATATTCTGCAATTAGCAACTTAAAATTAGTCACACTTTCACTTTTAATGTGGTGTGGGATGACACAACAGCAAACCCAACCAATCCTCAGTGGCTTCAATTTGATTTTAGTTTTTTTTTTTATTATTATTAAGGAAAATGAGCCGGGGAAGTTTAAGCCTCTAAACACAAAAAATAAAATAAAAAACATGCATATTCATGTAGCAAATTACTCTGGAAAATAAATAAAAAAACAAATAAATTGACAGGAAAATAAAGATGTCTCTGCTGCGAACAGTTTAATGTTATTTTAAGCACTGAATTACAATAAGACAGGAAAATAATTAGAAGTTTTACACAAATTTTAAAGTGTAAGCCATGGGGTCATGAAGGAGATGTTTTTCTGAGGCTACTCGGTTATTAGCCATGTTAGTCATAATTATGGTTTGTGCTTATTTATTTTTGATGCCATGAATGAATGACATTTATCACACATTTTATTTATTATAAAGAGCTAAAACCTTCTTCTTTTTGTCTGTTTTGACTGAGAGGTGTTGGTTGTTTCCAGAGAATCACTATAAATGTTATTTAAAATAAAAGTATGATAATATGAAAGTAGTGTCTGTGGCAGTCCTGTAATCTCTGCGTGAAATTATTTATACTTGTTTTGTTTTTTAGCTGCTGTGTGTTTAGAAAACTCTGCTCAAAACAGTTCAGGATTGTTTTACTTTAACTTTACCAAAAAAATAAAAAAATATAAATAATTCTCAGCAGGGAGACCATGATGTCCAGCTTGTCCTCTTCTTGCTGTTGCTTTTTCTTCCCTGTCCTGAGCTGGACTAAAGCCCTGCTGTGAGCTGAGTCACAGCTGACTCCTGCATCACAATGTCTGCAATTCTTCAGCTATATGTAGGATTTCTGCAGGCTGAAAGTGACACTTTCATGGTCCAAATGCAGCCCCAAGGCCAGCACTTGATGATGCAATAAGCAGTAAATGAAAAGGTGGACGTGTGTGTACATTTAGCTCTTTGTGTTAACACAGGTGTCCTCTTCAGACCAGGAGGTCAGTGCTCTCATGGCATCAGAGGACTTCAGGACTTTTTTATTCTGATTATTCTGTAGTTGGGGTGTAAAACTTATATAATCACAGTTTTACTAGGTCAGTATCAGAGTTGCAAAGTAATGTTATCTGTATTTTACTTCAGTAATTATTTTTCAGACGACTTTTTACTTCTACTCCTTACATTTTTACACAATTAGTTGTACTTTATACTCCTTACAGTTTTTAAAAAGGTAAGAATTAGAAAGTCAATACTTCTATTTCATTCCGGCTTGTTATTGCTAAAGAAATACTATCCACATACACTGCACCTCCTGGATAGAGAGAATTTAATGGTTGGATGAGAAGTATAAATATTTACCATTCTGAGACAGTATTTGTACACAATCCATCACAGCTGACAAATCATGTCACACTCCAGCAGGACATAGCAGACATATGTATGAATATATATATGAATGTGTGTGTGTGTGTGTGTGTGTGTGTGTGTACTTGCTTCTACTACAGAGTGAGGACCGTCTGTGCCATAGTTACTATGAAAGTGAGGTCTTTGATGTAAAATGAGGACCTCTTTATTGTCCTCACTTTGTTTGCAGCTCTGCTGTGCTTTACTAGTTAGGTTTAGAGGTTTGATGTGAATTAAGTTCTGGTTCAGGTTAGTGTTAACTATAGACCAGTAATGGTTAATTTTAGGGAACATGTCTGGGTTAGGCATAAATACTGTTACAAAAATGAATGGAAGTCAATACAATGTCCTCAGTTTAATGCAATTTCAAAGGTGTGTGTGTGTGTGTGTGTGTGTGTGTGTGTGTGTGTGTGTGTGTGTGTGTGTGTGTGTGTGTGTGTGTGTGTGATATATACAGCGAGACCACTTTAAAATGATCAGTTTCTATGATTTTACTCTTTATAGGTTTATGTTTGAGTAAAATGAACATTGTTATTTTATTCTATGAACTACTGACAACATGTCTCCAAAATTCCAAACAAAAACTTCGTATGTATATGCGGAAAAAGAGAAATGGTGAAAATGACAACAAAGATGCAGGGCTTTGCACAGACAACAAGTTCATATTCATTTAGAAACAACAATGCTAATGTTTTAACTCAGGAAGAGCTTAGAAATCAATATTTGGTTGAATGCTTTCTACCAAATATAGGCAAACTGTGCAGTGGTCTATTTATTTTTATTTATTTTATTTTTATTTGGAGGGGGGGGGGTCACCCCCCCCAATAAATGTCTGTCAATTTGGAAAATCTAACCCCTCATTTCTACTCATTACTTTCACTTTTAGTACTTCAGTACATTTTATGTCAGACATTTACTTTTGATACTTAAGTACAAAATATCAGATACTTTAAGATTTTTACTCAAGTAATATTTTTAGAAAAGACTAACTTTTACCAAAGTAATTTTATGGTAAGATACTTGTACTTTTACACAAGTATCACTTTGAGGTACTTTAAACAACACTGGTCAGTATTGTGACTATAAATAAATCTTGATTTTGCTACAATAATTTATCAATATTATTGATTTTTTCCCATTTCTGTTGCTTTAATGAGCACTCCGGTGTCTGATGAGTGCATTTAGAAACAAAGAAAGAATCTGACAGTCAGACTTAATAAATAAAATGGTAACCGATTTAGTAAGCCTCTGTGCATTGAGTTAAAGTGTCAGAAAGAAAGACTATAGTGGAAGCTTTAAATAATGCAAATGACCATTTTGAGCATCTTGCTGGGAGCCGCATGGCTTTGCACTTCAGTTCAATGTCAGAGTGAGCGGGGAGGAAACTGTGTGTGAGAGGAGGCTTAAGCACCTCTGCCAAGGGCTTAAGTAGCAGTCTGAATTGCACCATTTATGCATAAGGTAGCTAAAAAAAAATCACTTGGAGAAAAAAAAAAGAAGGCAGGGGGGGGGGGGCCCTCAACGTCAACTCTCACTCTAGGATCCATCACAGATATTCTAATGGAGCTTCCCCTTGACGCCCCGTAATTCCCTCAGCAGTTTTTGCCATCAGAACGGCGAGCTGCTGCAGAGCACACAGACACTCTGACAGCCGCTCGGGCTCTACCTGCGCCCAAAAGTTAGCTTTTCATATGTAATGTCACCGTGACACCTCCTCTGTGCAAATAGCCACAAATCCACTCACACAGTGTAATCAGACAATGATATATTCCAGCCTGTGCCGTAGCCGCACACTACATTAGCATGCGGCTTATGATGAAAGTGAAGGGAAACAATGAGAAACAAAAAGGGAGGTGAAATGGAAGAGGAGCTCCGTACGTGTGGAAACAGGAGAAATGAATCACCCGAGGAGCTGGCCTGTGCAGCCTCCGTAAGAACAAATGGACTCAAGCCAGCCACAATTAATCATTATTTGCATGGAGTTGACCATAATTCCTTTTTTAACTGGTTCAGTTAAAGACAACAAGTGGGAAATTAATGGGTTGATGCGAGAATTTAAATAGCAGGAGAAAAGGGAGAAATAAAAAATAAATAAATAAACGCAGGAAGATATATTTGCACAACACTGCTGAAGTTACGCAATGATGCTCGTGTCTGCTGAGAACAGTGGTAATTTAATGCTAAAGCAGTTTGAGTGAATATGCATAGAGATGGTAAAATATGAGCTGTGGTTTGAATGTTTTGTTGTTTTTTTTGTATTTTGAACGGAGCCTCTGCCCCTCATAAAATTCACAAACCAGCAATCACACCACATCAACATTTCAACTGAAGGCTTCACATAAAAAGTAACTGGGCTCATAAAAACAGTGTCAAATACAGCCAACCTCTCATAAAGAGCACTGATGAAATTCTCAGATAAAACTATAACTGGCATCCGTAGTGGAAAATAAAGTACTAGCTTCTTTTTTAAAAAGAAAAAATAAGAGGAAGAGGAGCTGTGCTGCTGCTGTAGTCGGATATACAGACCCTGTGGCACATTTCACTGCTAATGGCTGCAACACAAAATCCACTGCAGCCTTGAACATCACACACATCCTCAGATTGCAGTCACAGATCCTCTCTTTAATTTCATACTTAGACTCAAAGTTATTATTCATCTTTTATTTTTGTTTTCTGACAACTAAATTCTTAACAGTGCGTGTTCTGGAAGTCTTTATTTAAATACCAAGCAGGTTTTTTTGGAGAAAAAACCTGAACTGTGTGCAGAAACAGCTAGTATTTTGAAGTGCATTTTGTTTCTCTTTAAAAGGAAAAAAATATATATATAGTTTTTACTGTTAGCTTATAAAATCAGATTCTCTGCATCTTTCAGTATCAGGAACATAATGGCCCATTACCTCCAGTTGTTTGCAGATATTAAAAATTAATCTCATGTTGACAAAGGATGGAAATCGTGCATAAACTGTAAAATTGTGTGTTAATATTTCAATCAGAAGCTGTGGTTTTGTAGTTTAGAAGAGAAACAAATATTATTTAAGTTGAGAACAGTCTTTGTTCCTGCGGTGGGTAAAAACAGTGCAGTTTCTGCCTTTAAATGTTTCCAGACACTACTGGGGGCTTTTATTTTGGAAACTAGAGTAAATGACTTCCTCAGGCTCTTACGTTTTTTTTTACCTTACCGTTTGACAAACTTACAAGAATAAATTAAAATGCTTGAATGTAAACAATATAAATAAAGCACTGCTTCACAGTCTAACAGACAGAAAAATCTGATGTTTCTTCAGATTATTTTGAGTAAAAAAACAGGAAGTTCCTCTTTTGTCGTCACTTCCTGTTTCCACTTTAAGTCTGTGTTTTTACTAGTTTCCATAACAGTTTAGCTTCTGAATTAGACCCAATTTACCAGGCAGCTTCAGATAACTCAGCAAATTGTCCTCTATAGGTTCATCTCCTAATGTAATCTGAGCGAGCCGTGTTTGAGTGGGTTTTCTGCGTGAGCGCAGCATCAGTGGGCATATACTGTACAGTATGTTTAAATTTAGCCCTTCATAAATCTGCTTCTACACTATCGAGGTGTTAACTCTCAGCCGAAGGTGGGTGAACAATCTGTTACTGTGTATTAATGAAATAAAGTGACCCTGAAGAGAAGTGTGGAGCTATTTTATTAAAAACACTCTCCTGAGCCTAATAAAGCATCAGCCTGTCTCTTTTTCTCGGGCTGATTAGAAGGTTTGGTACACAGCGACGTCCTTTCAACGTTTCATTTGTGACTCGTTGCTGATTAGTTGGACATAATTGGATTTTTTTAATTTATTTATATTTTTGTTTCCGTCTCTTTAAAGTCCTCTCAGGGTTGTGGAGGATAAACGGCCGAAAAGATAAAGGACCTTGAACTTTAACTTGAACTTTGCCTGCCGCTCTGTCTCTTTCCTGTCTCCTTTCCTCAGTCCTTCACTCCATCTCGACCAGCCTCATTTACGCGGCCTGGTCTGCAAAGCTCCAACAATCCATTAAAGCTCGGCGAGGATGTTGAGGAGATTCATGCAAATAAGTGTGAAATTACACTGTAATCAGTCATGTAAATCACAGCGGTTCTCAATCTGGGCATCATTGTCTCTTTGTACTTGTTCAGAAAACAGTGGGTGGGGGGGCGACGGGTGAGGTGGAGGGAGAGGGCACGAGAGAGAAGGGAAGAAAATAAAGAGAATAATAAAAAAAAAGTGTTTGACAAGAAGGAGGATATGAAGACGCTCAGGAAAAGCTTTGATTCCTTATTCAGAACTGAACTCATTTTTCCTGTTGGACTCAAATTTAAAAATTTATATCGTGATCAAAATTGTTCGGCAAGGCGAGTCTTTAGGCGCCGAGGCTTCCCGCTCGTTCTTTGATGGCGAATGAAGAGATGGAGCGTGATGAGACGGAGGGATGAACAAGTAGCTTTGTTCGCAGCGCAGCAGACTCAGTGCAGCAGAGTAATATACAGCCGAAAATTACTCAAGCTGCTTTCAGGAAAGTGTGCCACAGAAGGAGAAACTGAAATAAAATCAACTCAAATTAGACCGTAATATCTTATAAAGTCTGCGTGTTTCAGAAAATATTTAGAGAAAAGCATAAAGAGTAAATTCTACAATATTCTGTGGATTAAAGAGCAGATGTTTACACTGAACCTGACAGCAAAAAAAAAAAGCAATAATTACCGAACAGGAAGCTGTAAAACCTGCAGTCGTGACATCTTTTCACTGCTCAGAGTCATGGATGAAACGTTTCCACATCAAAACATTTCACTGACATGAAAAGCAACAAAAATAACTAAAACAGGCAAATTAATGTCAAAATGATACATTCTAGCAAATAACTGTTTTCTCTTAAAAATGCTTAAAATGGTTTCTGTTCATTACAACATGCTAAAAATAAAAATAAAAAAATATTTCTCTAAACGTTAGAAACATTTCTTTGGTCAGGCAATTATTTTCTAACAAAAAAAAAACATTATTTTTTGTTTTTTAGTAGTTTCTTAAAGTTAGTTTATCATGAATATTTAAAAGACCTCCTGATCCGTTTTGTGAGAGTTAGTCATTTTCATCAGGTGAAAGTAGAAAAATGGATTTTCTTTCAAAAACGGCACAAGCATTAAACGTGCAGTTAGGTTTTTTGTGCTAATGATGACAAAACCAGCCGGTATTTCCGAGTTATGATATGCTGCTGCTGCTGTGTCTTTTTGTCCTCACAGTAAGGAAGGAGGCTTTTATTGGCAGCAGTTACAGAGGATCACGTTTAAGAAAAGAAAAAGTAGAAATTAAAAACATTCTTTTTTAAAGAACCAAGTTTTTCCCTGATTGTTCAGTTTGTGTTGCTTGTTAGACGTCAGCTGTTCAGAGTTTTAAAGCTTGACGTCAGTTTAAACTAAGGTTGAGCTGATAATTATTAATACAACAAATTATAGATGACAATCTCATTTAACAAGTTTGTAGCATAAGCTGCTCCATGCGCCCCTGATGGTGAGAGTGAATACACAAAAATACATCATTACACAGCATTTGTATAAAATAGACATATTTTTCATTATTTAGCTCATTTTTTTGCTAAAAATTATTTATGCTAAAAATTATGTTGTCATGACATAACGTTTTATTGTTATTTAGCTCACTTTGCTAAATAACATTTAGCTAACTTTGCTAAATGTTAATTTAAATATCAAATCCTAAATCTAAATGTTTAAATCTAAATGTAAAAGTTAAACCTTAAATGCTGAAGTTCACATTTAGGTATTTACACAGTCTTTGCTGTTGGCGCTCGGCTTATCTTATGATGTCATCATCCTGAGACATTTGCAACAGCTAGCTCCATTGCAGCTAAAGCTTCCCTACAAAACATCCAACTTGCAGTTCTGGCTGGTGTCTGAGCTGCACTTCAAACTGCTGCTGGACAACAGGGACCACCCAGATTGGTTTTATGAACACATTTTGAATTTAAATATTATGTGGATGACTGATCTGTCCCGGAAACATTGTTTTTAGCATGTAGCATTTTGCTAAACTGATGACAGAATTCATTGGATTTTATCACCTGCAATGTTTTATAGAAAAGGCAACATTTGCAACAGATGTGGATTTTTATTCCAGGAAAATAATAAAATGAATATAAGTCTATTTTCTAGACATGATTGTCTAGAAAATAGTTTGCAAGTTATTATAAATAAAAAGGAACACATCATAAATCTATATAATCAAAATGTATACAATATAAAAAATGTATTCAAAATATAATTTATCACATCTTTATAATTAAGTAAAGAAATAATTATTTTCCTAAATCGAGCACATTCCAGAAGTCTATCATTTAGTGCAAATGAGCTGAAAGTACAGATTTTGCTACAGAGGCAGATCGGGCAGCCACAGCTGCATTAGCTAGCGGTGGCTAGCAGCGGACATTGTTGATGTTTATCCCAGGATGATGACATCATCCTGGTGAGCTGACACCAACTTCTGCTAATGCTTCTAACATATGTTTTAACGTTTAAATTTAACATGTAGTAAAAATTAACTAAATGTAAGAAAAGTGAGCTAAAAAACGAGAAAATATGTTAATGAAAATTTCTAACATTTCTCTTTAAACTTAAAGGGGCAAATATTAATTGCTGACAGTTTTCCTGATAATTTTTTGCAAACGATACGATTTTGTCCCACCCTTGTTTGGACCAAAGAAAGCTCACAGTGGTTGATCACGTCTGTTTGTCTGCAGTGTTTCTACAAAAATGTGTTGATGTTTTCTGACGTGGATGTTTTTCACCCTCTCATCGTACCAGAGTCTGCAATACTTAATAAAAAAGGGTGATGTGCACTTACGCTGCTAGTAGATAAAATATGAAGTACAACAACATAAAAAGTTGCTGAATAAATGACTAAAACAAAACAAAAAAACTAAATCAAATTGGAATTCAGGAATGAATTGCCAGCAATTTCATTTCCTCATCTTATCGTAAAACATTTTTGGTTGTTTCCACTGTTTCCCCGTCAGCCGGTGCCATCGCAGATTGGTTCTGCATTCACTCTGCAGCATGACAATGAGCTGACAAACACGGTCCGAGTCGCAGAGAAGCATCTTCAGCCACAAGAAGAACGAGGAGTCCTGCAACAGATGGCTTGGCCCCCACAGAGCCCGGATCTCAACATCCCGGAGCCCATCTGGGATTATATGAAGAGACAGCAGTCTAAACACTCTTCTCAGAGGTTATTGATGCACTAACTTTCACATAAGGGTTTAAATTACATGGAAGTCCTGTTGAACAAACTGTACAGCTGATTTACTTGATATTGTTGCTTTGGGGGTGAAGCAAACACAGCAGAGATGCACTTCCAGGCTCAGTTTCAGTCTCACACCGTCACCAGCCGAATACCACAAACTGTAACAACATACCCCCGCTCTCCTCGCCCGCCGTGTGGGAGTGCGTGCATATACTGTACATGTGCGAGTGTGTCAGCATATGCATGTCGACAAGCCGGGGAGGAGTGAGAAAGCAAAGCACGACAGGAGCAGCGAGACGAGGGATCAGGATTTTGGCTCAAATACAATCTGTGGAGGAGTCACTCAATGAGCTGACAGCCGTCAGTGAATCCTGGTGGGGAGAGGGCTGAGCCACTACGGTCAAACACACACACACACACACACATAAACAAACACACGCAGACTCCATAAGCACCGGGAAGCTCAAACAGACAGATGGGCTAATTCGTGACTGACTGTGTGTTATGAAACATTATCTCTGTGTCAGTGAAATCAAAATAACATTTTGGGTGTAAACGGCGAGCTTGTATCTGCCAACAGAGCACCACATGGCTGCGATACATGCATATGCACCGAGATGCATGGTAAAAAAAAAAAAAAAAGAAGGGTGTTTGTTGTTAAACTGCTGCTTATGGTGTCATCTATGGTGACATACAGCTGTATAACTGTATCCAACCTGCAGCGCCAAATGAAGCCATCGAATCAATTTCAAGGGTCTGCAGGAAAATGAAGGCTATTATAGGCATTGAATTTTACTTGCTGTCTATTCAAAATTAAAGGCTATTGACAGATGGCTTTGTTTTGTTCTCTGTAAACCACTCCACCACTGAGTGTGGATAGGTGGCTGCGGCTGCATTTTAATGGTCTGCCCCTTTAATGGCTGGCTACAGAGCCACTTTATAATCCCCTTCGCTGGGGATTTGTGTATGCAGGGAGTGTATTGTAGCTAACTGAACCTGGCTCACTGCTCTCCGCGGATGTTTTGTTGTCAAATAATGGGAGAGTGATGGGGTCCTACCCTGCTGTGAGCCACCGCAAAGATTAGACAGATCTTCACGCTGGACGATTGGTGAAATTTATCACTGTCACAGGGTGCCAATCCAGCCTGTTTTTTTTTTTTTTTCTCTCTTTGCTACGCTCTGAACCCACCGCCCCCCACCCACGCGGTCTGTGATGGTTTCTCATTTGGAACCTGTAAACCAGTTGTCATGTGTACTTTCCACTTGGATAGTGATAGCTTTAAGCAGCGCCTCAAAAATCACACTCCGTGCACAAACGCTCGCCACGTTCTGCTGGCTGTGCGCGGCAGATTTTAAGCAAAGGGGGTTGATTTGTGTTGGGGTTGATGCGTGTGTCATGACATGACTGAGTGACAAATAAATCTTCAAGAAAAACCTGCTGTGTGACAGACAGTAACATATTATGCTCGGCTTCATTTTTTTTTTCTATTAAACTTGGATTGCTGTTGTAAAGAAGCACTTCAGGGTTTTTTTGTGTTCATTATAAACAGATTGTGTTTAAATTCATTCATAAACACAAGCATAACATTTAAATTGAAGGCTTAGAAGCAGCTGATGTACACTAACACCTACAAAAATATCAAAACTGCCCCCAAAAAGATTTATTTAAGCATTGAGTGCAGCAGTGTTATTATGCATGTGTGCACTTGGAAGGCATCAAGGAAAAGGGAGGATTTTTCCATCCTTCACTCAGTTAAGAAGCTACATTTGGCAGCCGGGAGATTTTGATCCCTTACGAAGCGCTGCTGGAATTAGCATGCAGAGGGGAGTGCTGAAAGGTGCTCCGGCCCTTAACTCAATCCCCCCCCTCCACAGGTAAAAGTAATGAATTGTAGCTGGCTCTGGCTTCAGTCCTGTCGCGTCACGCATGCTAGCACAGCCAGCTAGCCAGACAGGAGGGGTGGGTGCGCAGAACTGCAAGTTCTCTGATTTAGCATCCATTCCTCCACTGTCACACTCGCTAACTCTCAGGCCAGCTGTCCAAGCACACCGGGCCGCGGAGGAGGGGGGCAGCGCCGCCTTAACTGAGAGGTGACGTCCCCCTCCACGTTCTGTAACTGATGGCCAGCCCGGCCCAGCATGTCTGAATGAATTATGATAATAATAAAAAACTCATTACTGCAGCGAGGAACAGGAAGTGTGAGCGAAAATCAAAACATGCAAATTATAACAAACAAAGAGAAGCAAAAAATAAAAAAAACATCTGTGGAGCCTTTTTATTTTACTTTCCCTTAAACCTCTACAATTTAGCAGCATTACACTAAAGAGAACTACAAGAAACTTTACTGACCTTTTTCTTCTTTTTTTATATAAAGCATAAATTATGAGCCACGAGGTTCACAGAGTCACGCCACAGAATGAAACACTTTAGACCTGAACAAATGTAAGGAGTATGTTTTATTATTTTGTGGTGACTCTGTGGAAGATGAACTTATGATTAAAACAATAATTTGTCTGGCTGTAGAGAAGTGGAAGTGTCTGTGGTGGAGTTTAGGTGTAATACAGCCAGGGGCGGAGCTAAATGTATTTTTTTTAATTGGGTGGCAAAGTGGTGGTCAAGGTTTTGTTCATTGGAGCGCGCATAAAAAAAAACACTATCCTGGATTTGAAAATTCAAGATGGCTGCCACAGCCAATTTCAAACCAATTCAGCTGTTTTAAGAAATATTGAGCTGAAATTTTGTGTGATATTAAGAATTATCTAAAAACATGCTAAACTAGAAGCACTCAGAGAGTGCAAACCTCTGCCAAGGCCAAATTCACCTATCCTCATGAACCTGCTGATATTGAGGACATTTGTTTTGGACTGGTTGTCTTTATTCA
>JAUBOC010000019.1:1580645-1594117 GCA_032275365.1 Anablepsoides cearensis | reverse complement strand
CAGTCTTCTACATGCTTTGCAAGTGGGAAAACCTGAAAAATCAACAGTGTATCAAATACTTGTTCTCCCCACTGTAACTAAAATGGTAAAGAAAAAAGAAGTTAATTACTCAGCAGGAAAGAGCGAGCAGCAAAACATGTTGCATGTACACTGGATGAAAACAAATATATATATATAAATATATTTTAATATCCCCAGAGAAAGAAGTTAGTAAAAAGGAGACAACATCTGCCAAAAGTTAAGTGAATCAACACAGAAGCAGACACATGCTGCAGCTCACCAACAGGGATGGGATGTTGTTTACTGCGCATCAGTTCACTGTCAAACGCTGCTAATTGGACTGACAGTTATAATTAGAACACGAGCCTTGTGCAGTTTGGAACCAGTTTTTGTGCTGGTCCGTTTCAGTGACACCATGTCTTACATCCTGATCTGCTGCCTCAGGATAACAGCTTTTCAGCACAAACTGGAAAAAATAAAGAAAGTTACGTTTCTACGTTTCAAAGAACCGCAAAGCCACCACAAAGTTTTTATTTTGTTTCTTTTTCCCTGCAACTGTCCTGCTTTGCTATGTTTGCTATTGTGTTTACTTGGTATCAGGAGAGGAGTGTCAGGGTGGATGAGTTCTGGCAGGGAGCTCAGAGGCTGTGACAGCTTCTGCATAAACACAAACACTCAAGTTCAAATGCATTCTTTAAGTCTAAAAGTGGCATTTAAGGGGCATCTTTACACCTCAACTATTTCTGGTGCTGACTCAAAATGTTCTCATGACTTGTACAACCAAACAGCAGCAGACATTTTATATAGATTTTCCCTTTAAAGTAGACATATGATGCTTTTAAATTCTTCATTTTCACATTTAAATCATTCACTTGGGTCTTTATAAAGTGGATTCCTCTTTATTCTAACTTTACCAGCTCCTCTTTCACCACTTCTCTGCTGTGTGACTCAAAGCAGCTCGTTTAGTTACTGTTCCTTTAAGATGCTTCAAGCCCCGCCCCCTCCAGCTTCCAGGCCGATCCACTCCAGATTAAGAGAGGGGTTTTCCATTTTCTAGCATTCAGAAATGTTTTATTTACAATTTAATTAAAATATGTTAACATCAGAAGACTTGTTCATCCAGCCAAACATGATGGAACCATAGTTTGACTCAGAACTAGAGGAGAATTAAGACGAGGAAATTATAGTCACTAAGTCCAGACCTTATTTGGCTTTTCTGTTGCAAATTATTTGATGTAATAATTCAGAAAACATCATAGAAAGTAGAGAAAACTGAACAGGCTGAAAAATCTGACCCAAACTGAATCTAAAGCTATTTTTGCAGAACCAGGAGGGAAGTAAATTGAACTTTTCTGCCTCCTAGAGACTCCAAGTCCACATTAAAATGTATTTAATAGCTAAAAAAGTGGATTTTACAGGATAGGTTCTCTTTAAATCAAAATTTGCACACAAAACATTTTATCCCAAAAAATTATGCAAACCAAAATTGTTTTAAAGGATTTAAATAAAATGCAAAAACTAAAAAAAACCAAAACCGTTGCACCAACCAGGTCTGTTAATAATAATATACACAAACTTACACCTGCAGACTAAAACTGAACAGATGTAACAACAGAGCAAAGAATTATTTGTGTTTTAGAAAACACTACAGAGTGAAATAAAATCATAAATATAGTAATAAACAGATAAACTAAGACAAGGAAAATGAGTAAAATAAGACTTGACTAATCAACATAACTGCATTACACAGCAACATAAATGTGCCAGAATTAGCTGAACTGCTACACTTCAGCTGTTGTCCCAATAATAAACAAATGATTACTGAAACATCGTCTTAAACTGTTCTGATTCATCAAATTATTGGTAAAGAATGTTTAAATGAAACACAAAAATGTATTGTTTTAAAATCACTCTTATCTGAAAGTCAGGTGTTAAATTAATGTTACATAATAATCATCCAGTTTAATTATAACGCTCTTTATAACTCCTGCAATAAAAAACAATAAAAACAACAAAACAATAAAAGATAAAAATAGAATAAAAGAAATAAATAAAAATCTAACACTCAACTGTAAATGATAAAAAGCATAAAAACCAAGAAAAATTATTAAAAATCATGAAAATCAACATACGATGGAGCAAAAGCTTGTGCCAGAATTATCTGATATAAGTGAAAGAGAATTCAATAATAAGTTGAAGACTGGCATGTCTCTGTCAAAATATAAAACTTCCTACCAACTATAATTTATCAGAATAGCTGAAAATCTCATTACAAATTAGAAAAAACACCACCAAACTCCTTTTAACCCACAATGTAGCCTCCTAAACCTGGTGCTCAAGCCTGCCAGAGAAATAAAACCCAAAATATTAGGATGTGAACTGTTCTGTTCCTGATTTGAAACATGTTGATACTTGATTCATCTTAAAACTAAAAGAGAAAAAGAAAAGCTGCTCAAGTAAATACAACAGCACAGACTCATTTCCCTAAATTCATCTTTGGAGAACTGAAGTGCAACAAGAAATGTCACTGCTCACTTAAGGTGACAAACAAAAGCACAGTCCATTAGTAACAGCATGCAGACACACACTGCAACATTAACGAACACAATGGTGTCGAGCAGCACATGTATATTTCATTCTGGCTTCATGAAACCACAGTCACGCAGCTGCAATCATATCTCAAGACAAAATGAATTCTGAAGAGCTTGCTGTGTCTGCCTGCCTGCCTCCTCGCTGGCAGCAGAATTAAACCACAGAGTGCAGCACTGGCAAAAAGTGAAAATCATCCCCATTAGATGTGATAATAAGCCGGGTGATAAAACCATGTTTGTGAAATCTGCAGTACATGTGTCATTTAACATGATGTATTAGTTCAGGTGGCAGTTTGTCTTTGCAAGCTGGTCCTAATGGATTTTGGAGCCTTTTGACATCTGGAAGCAAATGTGCATTAAACATGCTGTATGTGCTCTGAACTGGGACATAAGTGGGTTTCGATGTTTAATGGCAAGAGAAAAGCAAAATGCATTATCTGATGAAAAAAAAACAAAAAAAAAAAAAACAGGAAGTGAGCTCTGCATTAAAAGAATAGTGCATCTTTGGCTTGGCTGGACTAATTCGCTCTGTTTGTGAGAAAAAGAAAACATTGCTCTAGTTGTTGGTAGAAATTAGAAGATTGCTATTGTTGGAGGAGGAAACCAGGATTTTAAAAAGACAGGTTGTAAACTCTGCGACTGTGACCCCCCTCCTCTCCTCTCCTTTTGGGACTAAGTGTTCCAGCCTAAACTCTTCCAGTGAACAAAATCTGTCACATGGCAACCTTGATGGCTTTTTCCTCAAATTGCCCGATACGCAGCCAGCAATGACAGTCATCTCAGAATGTCATCTGAGCGAACAATTAACAGAGCAGCAAAAATGTGAGGTCAGATATAATTAACATATGTGCTGCTCAGCTATAATTGCTCAAGTTTAAAGTAAGTAATTAAATCATTCAAAGTGAACCATGCAAACAATGAGTGGCTGAGATTTTTTATTTTTTTTTGCTCCGTCATCTCATCCCAGAGACCAAATTCTCCAAACTGACCCACAAAAAGAAAAACTCTGCTTGTAAATGGCCCAGCCAAACAGTTAACACCACGAGGATGCAGTCAGAAGACAAAACAAAAGTTCATCTCTGGAGGAGCGAGCGATCCTTCCTCCTCGGCAGTTGCAGAAGTTCAGTCACATGCTTAAGGTGCTTCTAACTGACAGAGATCCGCTCATTATGATACATGCGCCGGGCCGGCCTGTCAGACCCAAAGAGGTGGAAGGGAGCGGCATTAAGCAAGTGGCAGGAGCATTATCAGTCTATATTTCACAGGTGTCAGCGGGGACTTGTCCCCGTTTTGTCCTCTGGGTGTCATTTATTAAATGAAGGAATGAAAGGGATGTTTAAGGTAGAAATACAGGCCCGCTTGGACGAGGGATTATACGTTGTCACGGGAAGAAAAATTGCGTTTGAACCGCAGATGCTAAAGCGAGGCTCGGGGGAATTTCATTAATGTATTGTCCTAACAGCTATTCAAAGTCATGTATGGCGCTCGGCTGGAGCTTTAGGTGAAGGCAGAGCAGCACTCGGGGGCCGGGGGCTGGTTCACACCACGCTGCACAACCGTTAGGTTCTCAGAAAGCATTGAAGTCATTTTCATTAGGAAACGCTGCTGTCGGTGCATTTCCTCTCCCCGCTCTGCGTTCACGTTCAGGTCAGCTCCTGACATGAAGCCGTGTGGTTCACCAGCTGCAAACCGTTTGACACGTCCGACCTTTGAGTGCGGGCAGAGAACAAGACATTCCAAAATACTAGAATCTATTATTATAGCTGCTTGGATATCAGTGGCTGAAATTAAATGACCAAAATGATTTTTTATTCCCCACCACCACCCCTGCCCTTTACCATGACAAAAATGTATGTTCTCTGATCTAATACAGTTGTGCTTAAAGAGGTCGTATTATGCTATTTGACTCTGCACTTTTTGTGAAGTTAAAAGGTCTTCAAAGCTAAAGTCTGCAGCTTACATCACATAAAGCCACAGAGACATCGCTCCCAAACTTTCCAAAATGCTTCCTTTGTTTCTTCTTGTACTTTAATGACATTACACTGTAAACTATTTGCATAATGCTTCGCTTTTAGCTAATTTGGCACACAAACAAAGCCTCATATTTTACCATTATTGACAAATAAAAGGATGAATCTGAGCACACTTGCCTTTTGAAATGTCAACTTAAAAAAAGAAGAATTAAAATTGAAAAATGGTGCAGGGGGGGGGTGGTGTTGAGGGGGTGTGCTACAGACCAACAGTATAAGAGAATCATTATTTTTAAACATTAAAGCATTAAACCTATTTCTAGTTGGTCCTTAATGTTAAAATAAAACAATACTAAATCTTTAAGCTGAAGAGGAGAAAAATCCTGAAACAAAGATTAAACAATGCTCCACTGAAAATCATTTTGAGGTAATTTCAGGAACATTTCAGGGAGCTGTGGCTTTTAAATGCCACTGTTTGGTTTTAAAAAATGCATCTGAATTTGAGTTTTGTGTTCATAGCAGGAGCGTGAAAACCTCCTCTACATTCCCAGGTGTAACATCTACACTCATTCTTGTTTCCCGGTGCTGTAAAAAAAAAAATACTACACGCAGCATGAGACCAATCTTAAAACAAAAGATGAAAAAAATCTTCATGCAGGTTTTTTTTTTATTATTTCTGCGGCAAACTGCAGAGTCAAAAATGACTTATTTACTTGAAACCTGTGAAAACATTCTACTTGACCCTTAAAGTTACCCTTAAGAATAGGGCTGCACAATATATCGCAAAAATATTATCACTATGCATATCGCAAAAAATGCATAAATTGAAATAAATGATTGGCTTGTTTGCATTTATGTTGTTTGTCAGCATCAGTCTGATAAACAAAATGGACCAGAGACACAACATCAAATCATAATAACTCCATCATGTTGTAATGGAAATTATGTATTAGTTGTTTTTTGACCTGAATCCAGAGCAGAAAAACATCAACACTGTATACTTACCATAAGTATTTTTAGATTTACCATATCGTCATCACAATATTAAGCACTGTTATCGCACGTTGCAGGTTTTCTTGATGTCGTGGAGCCCTACGTAAGAGAATATTCTACGTTATCTGTCTTAGTACAAGCAATAACTTCAACGTAATTTTTTTTCGTATGTTCAGCATGAGAATATAGTAGATTAAACCAAGTAAAAACTAGATCCTGCATCACGGCTTTGTGTGCGGGGCTCATAATAATTTCTTCCACCACACTTTAAAATTAAATTCTGGCCATTTTGAAATAGATTTAAGTGGAAATGTTGTAAGAAATTAATACTATATAAATTAATAATATAGTTATAAAGACCTCAAACAGCTCTGCAATTCACATGAGAAAGTTTAGAACTCAGTGAAAACATGACATTCTGAAAACAGCCAGAACCAAATGAGAAACCACCTTAAGATGCTGCTGTCTTAAAGGAGACATATCCTGATTTTAAATCCTTTTTTTGAAACATGTGACAGTCACACACACACCTGCAGGAACACAAATATTTGTGTTAAAGTAGACATATGATGCTTTTAAATCCTTCTTCACCTTTAAATCCTTCAGTTGGGGTCTATATAAAGTGGAACTGCAATGCTTTGGATGAATTCCTCCTTACTGGAACTCAACAAACCCCGCCCCTATTCTGGGGTGTGTCTCAGATCAACTTGTTTTGAGGCTGTCTCTTTAAACCCAAACAAGCTTCCAGACCGGCCCATGACAGAAGGGTTTACGACTATATAGCTGCGCAGAAACCTTTTATTTACAAATGAATTAAAAGATGTCAACAAGGGAAGACTTGTCCATCCAGCCTTACATGTTGGAACCAGTTGGACCCAGAACCAGAGGAGAATGAAGAGCACCAAACTGCAGTTACTAAGTCCACACCTTCTATAGTAATTCTGTTGCAGATAATTTGACGTAATAGTTCAGAAACCGTCATACAAAATAGAGAAAACAGGTTGAAATATAAAGATATCTTTGCAGCACTGTGTGTAACAAAATTCAACTTTTCTGCCTCGCAGAGACTCCAAGTTTACGTCTAAGGGCTTACAAATTGGGATTTTGCATCATATGTCCCCTTCAAAATAACTGAAATCATCACACTGTTTAAAAATCATTCAGACAAATAATAATACTTCAGCCTTTAATTACTGACATTTCTCAGCTCGTGATAAATGTAACAGCTTCTCGACACGAGTGTACAGATCTGTGCAGATGTTTTAGGCCTACAGCCAGCAGTGATCCACTTCTGTCCAGGCCCTGCTCAGACTAGCCATTAGCTCATCAATCTGGTCAGAATAAACTGTATTTAAGTCAGGTTGTTGAAAGTGCTGTCTACTAAAAGTAAGACTAATTCCTCCCAGTTCAGATTGGTTCATCATCACACTCCTGCAGGTTTTACAGAACCCAATTCAAATTGAGCTGTTTTTACTCCAACATAAACATTCTCATTGATAATTGAGAGGAACTGTGTGGAGTCATGTTGAGCGTGAGAGGAGAGTCTGTCATCAGGAGGGTGTAAATCCTCCACACAGGGAAGGAGTCCTTCTTTCAGAGGATTTGTTTCTGTCAAACAAAAAAAAGGCTTTTCCAACATCTGACATTACGTCCCCAGAGGATCAGGCAGGAGGTCAGAGGCAGTACAGTTTTTTTTTTTTTATTTCTTTTTAACTTTTCCAACAGTGAAACTTAGCTGTGGAGTAAAGTGCCTTGTTACACCATGAACTCCTTTTCTAATAAAGGAATAGGTTTTCAACCTGTGTGACCCGGGGACCGAGGCCTCCCTGAGCCAATTCAAAACACTTTGCATGTGTTCTGTTCCTGACATTTAAAACTATATGAAAACGAAAATGGACCCCAATTAGAGCAGTAGGAAGCTTCTCTTAGCAACCAGCAGGTTTTAACATCACCCCCCTCACAAAATGCCTTGAAAAATTGACCTTCTCATTCAGGGAGTGCTGATAAAAGCAGCCTTGAGTGGACTCGGATCAAGCTATTTTGATAGTCAGTGGGGAGGATAAAAAAAGTGAAAGTAAAAATAAAAGGAGAGAATAACGGCACAGCTTATATCTGCAGAGGCAGCATGTTGAATTTAATGTCCCACATTCCCCCAATAAAGAAACATGACATTAACTACCAGGTATTAATGTAAATCACAGCAGTGGAAGACAGTAATAGCCGCGTTACGAAGGGTTATTATTATTGAAGCGATTGTCAAGGGATTGACAGTGCGCTGAATAAAATCTAAAAATATATTAAATAATTTGAGTGCATCCTGCTGAGTTACTGACAAACACGCAGCGGCTCTTTTTGAGCACATGGAAGACAAAATGAAGGGAAGGGAGACGAGGGTGTCGGCCAGATCACCTGTTGAAGATCAGTCATTTGAGCAGAGGAACAAAGGTCAGCGTCGTTGCTGGAGCTTTGACTGGCAGGCGGGGGAGCGCGGCGCCCGCAGCAGCGGCCCAGCGGAGCGGCCGGCGGTGGCGTGCGGCTTTGGGCCGGGCCACATTTCTGACTCGATGCTGACTAACTGAGTGTGTCTGCTGACAGTGTGTCTGACTGATAGGATCACCCTGGGAGGCTCTTCCAGGGCCTTTTCTACAAAGTGTCTCTGATAGGCCAGGTCCGTAGCACCACCGCCAGGGCCCGCCGACAAATTTAATTTAAGCCCTGCTAATGCACAGAGTAATCATAGAGCGAGGTGGCGATAAATTTTTCAGAGGGGTTACCATGGGCGCAGCAGAGGAAGAGCTCGCCACTGAATCAGAGATGCCAGAGAGGAGAGGAGAGCGGCGGCGGAGGGAGAAATAGCTGAGCGCGACCTCAGCACCGCGCCGAACAATCCTCCGCTCTGAAGCCAAGGACTCGTATGAAAGAACAACAATAACACACCATTATGAGATGTAACATTTTTGCAACGACCTGCGTTTCCAGGGGGAAATTTGAAAGAAAAGCAATTTCACATTAAACTATCTGACACAAAGCAGGTCTGTGGCTGGAGGAAGGGGAGTGGAGGGTGTGTGTGTGTGTGTGTGTGTGTGTGTGTGTGTGTGTGTGTGTGTGTGTGTGTGTGTGGTAGCGAGGATAGTCAGGAGCTTCCTAACAGCCAATGGCCAACTGGAGTGAGGCACACACACATCCCCTCCACCAAGTTAAAAGGGATGGAGAGGATGAAATTTCAAAGCCTCCCCTGCAGACACACACTCTGCTTTGCACACATCAGCACAGAGATGTTCAAATATTCCACTCCGCCGCTCCAGCTTGGTTTCCTCTGCTGTACGCTGGCCTCAGACATGCTTCTGTGATTAATGAGAAAATCCAAAGAAAATGGCTCTACATGCCTGTGTGTGTGTGTGTGTGTGTATGTGTGTGTGTGTGTGTGTGTGTGTGTGAGCGAGAACAGCCTTTATGCATATTCAAATGTACCCCACTTCTTTTTGCACAATGTTAAAAACTGTCCTTAATTAAAAACAGTGTCTCTGACTCATATATTTCTCATGATTACTTGCTGCAGGCAGTGCAAGTGAAAGTCACTGTGAGATAAGAAGGAAAGTGGCACACATTCACCTATTAAACTCCATTCACTTATTAGAACCAACAATGCCGCTCTGATTAGCGGGAACACTGTCGCTGTTAGAAGACACATTCCAGAAGCGGAACACAAAGACTAACTCTGCTGCCCTTGTATGGATATTACCGAGCAGAGCCCTCCGAGCCGAGCCGCGGCGTGGCCCCCCCTGCCTTCATATCCCTGACTCGACACGTTACATTTGACCACTCATCTCCTTTTTTCTCTACGAGCATCTCTCGTAGAGGAAACCCGGGCCGTCGACAATCCTACCAGATCCTGCAATAAATCAAATCCGACACAAGCGGAGAGGAAACCGAGGGGCAACTCTGATCTCCAGTTTCTTGTTGTGTTTTTTTTTCTTTGTCTTTCTTATGATGTCAACATTTTTGTTGCTAAGCAGTCGTTGCTGTGGTGATTTTGCACTGCGCTTCCACACCGATCGCAAGTCAGTCAAAGAGCGCGTCGTCCGGCACAGCGACGCCCCTCCTGGACCTTAAAACTTTGATCAGAAAGCATTTTTTTTAATTTGACTGAGAACTTTCAGCATCTTATAGTTTCACAGACAGCGCCAGCACCACGTGAGGTGCTCACCCAGGGTTTCCTTTCATAGCTTCCTGGAGTCGGGTTCACCTATCGACTGGTTTACCACTGCCCGCCCCCAGTGCTTTACTGGTATATGTACTGAGACACACCTCCAGAATCACTGTCAGCCCTGCTGAGTAATTACAGCGATTAATGCACAGACTGCACTCGCCTCGGGCTCAGGACACTCTATCAAGACGCGCGTGGTAATGGATGAACGTACTTTCTTAATAGAGAATCCATAGTGTCTAAACCTAGGACAAAAAACACATAGCTTATTTTATTAAGACTTACTTTACCCACAATCCTCTTGGGGGAGATGGTTTACCAGCATAGAAGCAAGAGAAAAAGCGGTCAGGTTCTTCTGCCCTTGTCGTCGTGCGCACGCTGACCTCTAAAAATGGACAACAAAGATCATATCACGAAACCAATACTCGCACCGACGGCCTCTGCACAAATTGATTTACCCACCCAGAACTCACTCTCTTCTCAATGAGGTGCCAGGATGCTCACAGCATATATCACTGTCACACAAGCACCCTCTAGTGAAATGTGATTTTTATCTTTATGAGCTTTTTTTTTTTCTCTTCCTCTTTTCGGTACAGCATGTAGCGGCCTGTGATAAGTGATGAGAAATAAAAGGGTTGGCACGTTTTGTTAATACAGGTGCTTTCTGCACATATGGGTGCTATCACACACAGAGAGTGACACTGCTGTGGTCCTCCGCGTTTGAAAAGCGGCTGGCAAACCAGCAGGGGGTCTGTGCTATATGGCTCATAGATCACTAATGTGTGGGTGAGAGTTGTCACCAGCCAGCGCCTGGCTGCGAAGCACAACATAGTTTATGGCACAAAATCTCCAGACATAAGCATGAATCGTGGCCCAGGCAACGACGAGGAAAAGCAAACTAAAAATAGATGATAAGCTAGTTCCACTCGCCCCAGAAACAATGGCTCTTCTTTTTGATTTTCATGTGTTCAAAGCCGAGGCACAAAGGATGGAGGAGGCAGTGGATAATGTCTGACTGGCCCTGTAGTAAAGAATCTGGATGAACCCACGTGAGAGGCCCGTGCTAACCTGAAATGCACCCTCGCTGAAAGCTGGAGAGACACGATAAATGTTGCACTTTCAAGTGTGTTAAATGCACCAAGATAGTCTGGGCTTTCTCTCTTTCCAACTGACAACCTCTGTTACACAGTTAATTACAGCCAACTGCAACACAGTGCAGTGTCAATTATCATGTGCTTTAGCTCTCTCCCAATGGATATTTTTACTGCCTGGGTTTCACCGCTAAAGTTTCTACCTTCTTTTATTGCTATTCTGCCCAGGTTTCAAGGCTGAATTACATTTGCCAGACAGAGCTGTAAAAACAGAAGGGATTTAAGGATTCAGATTGGTGGAGGGTAACCTAATCTCCCGTAATTGGGGGAATGGTTCTCATTTATATCAGCCTGCTTTAGAAAGCGAGCTCGTCGGCAAGCGGCTATCATCTCAGGCATTTCACTCTGACGATTCATTGTCATAAAGGCTGTGGAAAAAAGGGAGTTTTGGCCACGGCAGCCGCGATTACACATATTAAACCTAATCAGCATTAATCAAAGCACTACTTTAACTTATTAGGCCCGTGGAAATCAAAACACAACAAAAAAATTTACACAAAAATCCCTGGTGTGTGCGGGTTTTTTCGCCTGAGCCGCAGTGCTGCTGGAGTGCTGTGAAATAACACATTCTGGGCTGAAAATGGAACTAAAATGGTAATCCTCTGCCAGGCGAAGCGTTCTCGCCTCGCCAGATGCTTAGTTCTGAAATTTGCCTAATTGCCACGCTCAGATCAATCCTTTTTACTCTGCCAAAGTGTGATTGTGAGCATTTTGTTGGCCCAATATGCTTTTTTTTTTTCTTCTGCAAAGATTTTGCGTCTTTCCGGTGAAGGCCTGTGATTGGTTTTGGTCTCTGTGGCTTAGCCGCGCAGACCGGATGTGCGTTCACCCCTGCCAACCGGGGTGCCCATTAACCAAGGAGTCGCAGTCAGGGAGCAGGGCCTATCCATCTCAGCCACCCCCTCTCACCTCACCATACACACATAAAGTACACCCACTCCTCATATGGCTCAGACACATGTCGTGGGTGGACTAAATGAGGCTCTTTGATCAAATGGCAGCAAGTAGGAATGGACACTGACTTTCTGACCCCCTCACACATGTATTTTGTGCACTATAAATATTTATATTTATATAAACACACACACGCAGTGAAGTCAGTCATTTAATAAGTTGATGTGAGCCCAAATGTTCATAAAAACTGTTATTTGTGCAGCTGCTGTTGCAGTCATTAAAACTACAATGCATGCATATTATGAATGGCACACACATATGCTCAGCATATTCACAGAGAGGCATCCATCTATGATTCATCCCCCATCTGTACAGGCGATACATCTCTCATCATCATGAGAAATGACTGCGCGACACAAAAGTCCTCATTCCAACAGGATTATTGAAAAGAAAAAAATAAATAAATATAAAGAGGAGAGGAATGAGTAAAGTGACAGATGAATCAGAAGTTTAGTCAAGAGAGAAACCCCTGGATCCTCGCTGTCCGGCTGTCTGATGAGCCGCTCCATGCTTGTCAACAACATCCCCTATCATTCTCACACAACTATCTACTCACAAAACCAAGACCCGCCCCCTACATCCCTTCAGCAATTCCACCATCCGCCAGGAGAAACACCTCCGAAAGCAGAACGGGTCGCACACAGCAGCAGCAGCAGCAGCAGCAGCAGCAGCGGCGGTGGCGGCAGCGGAGGCAATCATCTTTTCCCTTCTTGTCTCTCCTCCCCTCCCTCATCCTTTCTTTTCTCCCCATTTCTTTGCACGCTTTCTCATTTCTTTTTGTCTACACTTCTGCCTTCTCGTGCCGCGGCTGCCGCTGCTTCGTTTTGCGTGTCGGGTGAGAACGTGCAAGAGGCAAAGAATGGGCAAGAGAGAGAGAGAGAAAAAAAAAAGAAAAAGAAGAGAAAGGGGAGGAAATAGACAAACCGATGTTAGGTAAGGCTGGGGGAGCCGGATTAGCATGAGAATACTCACAGTGTTGTTGTTGTTGAAGGAGCGCGGGGACGGGAGCGCGGCACCGGTCCCTCCGTCAGATACAACCTGCACAAGATTGAAGAGGGGAGAAAAAAGAAAACTAGGCTGTGAGAGCGGCAAAGCGAGAGCGAAGAGGAGGAGGAGAGAAGAGCAGGACAAGGAGGAGGAGGAGGAGGAGAGGAGGAGGAGGGAGCAGAGCATCTAATGCACGCACCAACAGGAGCCCAAATAAAGAAATGAAGGATTCCTCGAGCAATGTGTTTGGGCACTGATGGTGTGTTTGTGTGTGCTGTTATGGAAAGGGGGCGGGGAGGTGGGAATAAAAAAAAAAAAAACAGTCACATGTGACAAGTCCAATCTGTGGTCCACCTCCTTACTTTACTCTCAACAACACCTCTCCTCACTCCTTCCACAGATTTGGCTGCTATCGTCCTCACTGTATGTTCCTATAGGAGGGAGGGCACCACTGGATCTCCCACCCGCCCACCACAGCCAGCCCAACCCCCCCAGTCCATCTCCACCTCCAGCGTACAGTGAAAGAGAACGCTACAATTGAATGAAAGCAATCCCACTGGCATTGAGGCAATTATAGAAGCTGCTGGGCCTGTTTTGTGGTGGGGGGGGGGGGGGGGGG
>JAUBOC010000019.1:1570158-1580635 GCA_032275365.1 Anablepsoides cearensis | reverse complement strand
GCTGGGGGGACTTTTTTCTGCTCCCCCCCCCCCCCCCCCCCACACATTCCCACCATCCCCTCTTGAGTTGTTCCCTCTCGCTTTCAGTTTTTCCTGGTCTCTGGACATATGCCACGATTAATGTAACTTCTGTCACTTCAGCTGTTTTTGGTCAGATCACCTTTTTCTTCCCGAGTAAAGCTCGCCTCCTTGCCTGTCTGCTTGTCTCAGCCTTGAAAACACTCCAGAAAACCCAACTCCACTGCCTGACAGCGTTACTGAGAGGTAAGATTTATCAATCCACCTTAACTTATTGGATCTCAAAGCATTACACCGAGCTGAACACACACACATGCACACACCTCGGGGGAAACCTTAATAACTGTCTTATACCTACATTTTTTGGATGCACATCCCTTCATGTTCAGTCTAAGGGTTTTAAAAGCTGCTGGTATGTATATCACCATCACATGGAGAGCTGTAAGTCAAACACCTAAGCCTCTAATCAGGTAACCCTCCCTCCAGTTTCCCTCCACCCCCGCGCGCTGCATTCCTGCAGCCACCACTGCACTTTATCTCCCCTCAATTAACATCTTCTGAGCGAGCCTCTATTATCTTAACCACACAGAGCAGAGAGGTCCTCCGAGGAGACGTGGTGGAGGACGGCTGAGCTGTGGACGGAGGGCTCCCAGCCCTGCTGCCGCCGCCGCCGCTTCCAATCCGCAGGCCTAATTAAAGCCCCAGTCAGACATGACAAACTGCAAGCAAGAGGTGCTACAGAAACAAACAGAGGCATCGCCTGCGCGGGTGCCTGTAGCCCGGAGGATCCTCTTTGTGAGGATTATCTGCCAGAAAGCAGCCACGTTCACGTCAGCGTCATGACAACATCATCTAAATCTCTTTTGACAGTTTGTTCGGTTTGATTGTGTTTATTTTCTGTAAAGGCATGGCGGTGTCACAGCATCCGAGATAAATTATTCTCTATATGAAGGAGACGCGCGGAGAAACAAAGCCAGCTCCAAACAGCTCAAGGATTCCTATAAAATATACAAGTGTTAGAGGTGGTCATGCCTATAGCGATTTTTTCCTTCTGTATAATGATTCATCTGTTTGGTTGCCCTCAACAACTTCAATTTCACCCCATGAAGCCATCAAACCGCCCATTAAGCCATCAAGTTGCCCTCTTTGTCCTTGATCAGGCCTGACAATGGTGAGATCTGGTGCCCCCCCTCCCCCCGGTACTCTCACCACCACGGAAGTCAGCCTATTTGGTCTTTCCTGCATGCCACCGACTTTGGATGGGGCCAGACTATTAAGAGTATTCTATTACTCCTGGGTTCACCTGTCACGCCTGGATGTAGCTCTGTTTATTGTCCGGCTGCTGTGAAAGGGCAGGGAATAAAACTCAATCAGCAGGACAAACGACCACACACGCCTCCATTCGTCAGGACGCGGGAGGGGGGTCCGCACCAACGCTGGCCACTAGCCTTTTGCTCCTCCTTTAAATGTGAGCTCCCAAGAGCTGGAGCGGGGCTCTCAAGTTTTTTTTTTCTCCACTTTAATCACAACTTGTGGGGGGAAGAGTCATCCGATCAGGGAAGAAGGAGCTAATGTATTGACTTAAAATCAGGTTGTGTCACAGAAGATGTGGGGAAGTGATTAAAGAAGCAGACTAGTGATCAGTGGATGACAGGGGTCAATCCCCTGTTGGGCAATTTGGGAGAGCCTTGGGCAAGGTGCTCAGTCCAACGCAGCAGCAATAAACACTCAAATGTGTCCAGGCAGAAAATGTCACATCCGACGTCACCCTTTGTCAAAGTTCAAAGCAAGACGATGACAATGAACACTTTGGTTATTAAAAAAACTCATATCCTAATGAAGCAGCCGTGTTCAATCTCTGCGCACCCCCCGCCCCCCTTCAGCAAACACGCCGCTCCTTTTTTCATGGGATCCATCAAGGGAGGGCCACAATTAAGTGACTAATTTGATTAGGAGATAATGTGAGTCCCACTTAATGGAAGGGACAGACTTCACAACACAGGCAGATTAGTTTGGTGGATGCCTGCTTATTAATTAAGACAGCCCTCCGCGCCCATATTAAGTCACGTGCACGGATGAGGTTTAATGGGTCAAGGTACGCACATGTAAGGCAAATACCAGGTGAAACGGAGAGAACAGGATGACCAGGAGTATAGATAAAAGACTGAAAATGACCGTGAACGTTTTGATAAAAACTGCAAAAAGTTCCACATTAAGAAGTTTGATATTCATTTGCATTAATTACTTTTTGCTGTTGCAACACGTAGACGCACTTATCTAGAAGTTTATTGTTTTGTTGTGTCCCCACTGTGTGTCATTGTACACCATAGCAGCAGAAAGTCATTATACTCCTTCAGATTACCGCCCTTGATGTCATTAAGTTTGTCTCTTTTCTTCTGTTTTGTTTTTTCAAAAAAGCATTCAAATTCCTGTTTTTCTTTTGTGTTATGATCTGAGCTTGAACTGCTTCCATCTCTGTTTAAGATTCTTTACAAAACGCTGGAGTGAGTCAATTATCAACACTGCAATGTTTTCATTTCCAATAAAGCAAGACATTTCTTTCTTTATAAGAACTGATTAAGCCTGACGTTTTGGGCTCGTTTTAGTGGTTTTAAAATGACCCAAACACAGACAAGAGTCCTTCAGTGACCGGCATTTTCTTTCTGCCATCTCGAGTGACATTTCCTTTTCCTAAAGTCCAACAGATTTGTTTGTAACTCATGTCCCACACGGCCCAACAGTTGCCCGTCGCACAGTAACAATAAGCCAGACAGATCTGCGCAGTGACAATTCCTGAGTCCCTGAAGGAAACGATAAAAACCACAAACGAAAGCATGAGAGATTATTGTATTTGCAGCAGTCCTTGAGTTTTGTACTCTGCGTCTGGCTGCCGTGTTCAGCCACTGCAGTGCTCTGTCATTCTGGGCACACGGCACACTCCCAAGCGCTCTATTTACGGTGGCCGGATCCCCGCTGCGTGGAGCAGGAAGAGTATAATCTCCCAGCGGTATTCTGGGTGGTGAATCTGCCGGTGTTGTCTGTGCATACCAATGGCAACCTCACCTCTGTCTAAGAAGTTCTAATGTGTAAAAAAAAAAGAAAAGAAATGTGAACCACTGAACAAATGTTGGAAGGAAAATGGCGGTGTCTGGAGAAATACATTCATCCACATCTCTACTATTCCTGCTACTGTTCCCACTTTGGTGACTGCTACTTGTGCCACCTGCCTCTGCAGTCACACTGTGCTGAATTCAATCAAGCCACTGTGTAAAACAGCCACATTTATGCTGAGTTTATGCACACAGCCACCTGCAGACGTATTGCTCCTTTTCAGGTTTATGATCATCCCAGTAAACAACCATAAGGAGGAAGTTGACTTGTAAAGAAAAAAAAAAACAAGTTTTAGGAAGATGTAGGTTAAAATGCGGGGAGACTTGCAGTCTTTGGGTTGCATGAAGAGAATCGACTCAAAAGAAAACAAACAAAATTTAAAAATCTGTCTGGAAAGTTTGAAGAAAATGAGTGACGGAGCTTTCAGGAGTCGTGCAAAAAACAGCATCCGCAAACGTAGGTGTCAGGTAACCTGCCTCTTGGGTATATGAAGGTCTCATTGGTATGTGCTGTATGACAAGGTCGCTGCTCCTTTCTGATTATGATGTCTGCTGAGAGCAGGGCTAGCCCAGGGTGAGAACCAAACCGACAAGGCTGTGATGGAGGGAAGATTCACAGAGCCTCTGTTCTCTCACCAGGGGATCCCCACATCATTTAGCGCCTCATGCAGATCGCTGCTAGTGGCAACACAGCCCTCTGGGCCCGGGGAATTAATGTAGCAAGCAATGGCAGAAGTGATTTATTAAAATAACACAGCCTGATGAGAGAGGTGCCAGGGTTGCTCCTCCTCAGCTCATCCCCATCTGCCGCCGAGGGAGGAAATGGAAGCATATAGACGCCACGCTGAAAAGCAGGAGAGAGGGGGAGACGGAGAAAGTGGACAGCCACTACACAAATTGTGCAACAGTCCTCGCTGTCATTGCTTATTTATTTACCCTCTTTCCATTTGAGTCGGGCCTTGTATTAAATTGATCCCTCCTGCCGCGTTTTGCCTTGTTGAACAAGCGCAAAGCCCCGTTAAGTGTCTGTGAAAGGCTGGTGATTGTGTTTGTGGCGCCCCGGGTGTGCTGCAGCCGTCCGCTTCCCTCTATCTCCTCCGGACAGACGGGATTAGAGGCTGAAAGAGGGGCTGAATGACCCTCTTGGGTTGGTGGGTGGGTTGGGGGGGGCGGACAGGCAGTGAGCAGCTTGGTTTGGAGCTAACGTGCAAATACACAGTGACAAACACAGACCCATGCAAGCTCATGGACACACTATCCCCCAGTCACATGCACAAAGAATTTTAACTTAGCTCGCCCCCCTCAACAGATGCACGACCATCCATAGACTTGGCAAAGAGCAGAGCATGCACTGGACCTTGAGCTAACACAACAGATATGAATCCTCACGCCGCTCGTGATACAAATACATCTGCCGTGCTGTTAAACATCTGCTGTTTATAATTTTACATTTAAGCTCAGATATTGCACTTTTAATTAGCTAAACGATAATTCCTGCTGATTCCAGTCCTGACTGTTGTCAAAACGGCTGCAGAAAGATGCCAAGCAGTTAGGAACTATGGAGACCAGATGTCAAAAAAGTTGAATCTGGTCCCCGATAGGAGTGCTGACAGTTGTGAACGCAGCATGTCCCTCTCCCACAAAAGGTTCACACAGGTCTACTTAAATCTGTGGGCTGCAGGTTATTTCTTGTTGGGTCCTGATGATGCTGCGCAGAACATCTGCAGAACATCTGCAGAACATCTGCAGAACAACTGCAGTGCAGGTAATTGTTTCAGGCTGAGCTCAGGTAACGAGCAGAACTAACTCAACCTCTAAAGTTGTTTTTGTGAAGCTGGGTTCAGTAATATTTTTTTTTTAAAGTTACATTTTGACAAGTTTAATTCTAACTGAATGAAATCCTGTTTAATGTTTGGAACGAGAGCAAATGAAATTCTTAACTTGACAAAGTTTATGTTGACCAACCTATAGGTTTTCTTAATTATTCATCCCTTGTGTCGTTTGTTGCCTGTGTAGTTCTGTACTATTAGCAAAATATCTCATGAACCTGTGGATGAATATGAATCAAACTGGATATTAATCCTTGGAATTATAATTAAATAACTAAAGATTTTAATTAGGGCTGGCATTGCAAATTAGTCTAAGCTAAAAATATTTTAGTGTACAGTACTGTAAATACTGACCCTATACAAAAATAATAAAAAATGAATCCCATTCATATGATTCTCAACATTTAAAGGACTGTATGAAACCTTTCAATACATTGCTCTAGGTTCATTATGCATGAAACAATACAGATTTTTAAATTTATTTTATCAACTTGTGTTCTGAAGATGCTCTGTTTTGAAGGATCAGTGGATCTGTGTTCGACTACTCCACCTAGGCTGAATTGTTGAGCACAGATCCACTGAGAAACCTGCTGTTTCAGCAACTTTTCATTTAAAAACTGGACTTTTGAGGTTAAACAAATGTTCAGAATTAATTTCAGTTAATTACAAGTTTTGTATTGAAAAAATATTGAACTGTGACACTAAAATATGGAACCAAATCGTGCATTTTCTGTATCGTTGCACCACTAGTAACGACTGCTTTGGTTCAGAGAATTTTACAGACAAGCCCTTATTTGATGTGGTAGTAGCTGAGAATCATCCCAAAAACATACACCAAGCACTGAACAATCTTTGCTTTTTGTTTGAATAACTGGCATCAACCTTGTTTTCCTATTTGTAAATGATCCCACAAACCATTAGATTTATTGAAGTTTTTAGAAGGCAATCATTGTGTTCACTTCTACAACTGAATACCTTGATTTAATTCAATATGGCTGCCACTACTAATTTATCTTAGCCAATACAAAAATGAGAACTTTCTCAAAGTAACAGATAAAAACGTGAGGCTTCTGTAGCTGAGTCGTTATTCAAGCATCAACAAATCCCTGCAGACGCAGCGTCACCTGGAGTTTAAACTCGGTCATGAGGGTGACGTGCATTCATACAGCTCAACATTTCTGAACATCTATTAACACAGAACATTTTAGAGTTTATTTTTGGGATCAGAACACAGATTTTGTTTTCTAAATCACATTTGAATACATTAACTAATGGTGTTCCACTACTTTTTACTGGGAGATTTCTCATGTTAGTCTTATTTTGTTCAGTGGTTTTACATCTACTCTCACATCTGCTGCAAAATGTTTAACTTTTATTAGCTCCTTATGTCCTTAAAGTTACATCCAATAGAATGTGCTCACCTTTATTTAAATTAATTTAATTCAAACATACTGAACTTTACTTTAAGCTGACGATTGCATCCAGAGTGACAATAAATAAGTGGCAAACACTTGAAGGTGAATTCAGGTGCAGATTTTCCAGAACTGAAGTCAAAATCTGGGATTTGAAGTGTTCATCCTTGAGGGAAACTGGATGCCCAGAAAATAACTTTAAATCTCAGCTCCCTTCAAATCTGCAGCACACATCTCCCTGCATGCTCTATCTGATCCACAGATTCCCCCCGAGGGACGTTACTGTACAGCTCCCCCCCGTCAAAGCAACGGAGCAGCACTCATTCACATAAAAAGAGCAGACTTTGAATCCATTCAGATCAGATAATTACAATGCTGGGCACCTTCCTTGGCAGAGCCGATAAGCAGCGAGGCTCCGCTCGACATTTACATCTCGTGCACCTCATCAAACAGCGGGTCTCTGTTGTCATGTGTTACATTTGAATAAAACAAAGACTGAATTTTTAAAACAGTGAAAAAAAAAATCATCAAACCTTCCGTCCGGTGAGGCTCCTCGACTCTCCAAGCAAATAACTCTTGGTTACCTTATTCAAACTGAAAGTGGCAGGGCTCAAATCAAATCAAGTCAAATCAAATTGTGCTTGAATGAAAAAGTGAGGAATGGAGAGGGACGGGGAGAAAAAAAAAAGGGCTGGAGAATGGTCCCATTTTCTTAGAGTTTAAGTTCTTTTTCTAGCCTTTAACAGCTCCAAGCAGCAATTTAGAGAATAATGCAGACGAATTCACTCATAGCTCACTTTAAAGCAGCCACTGCGTTATTAAAGTGAAAGTCAAGTGAGTAGGAAGGCAAAGCAGGTCATTGTAAAGAAAACAAAGATCAGTGAGAGGCTTGCAGAATTTTATACACGAGTCAATACTCTGACTTTTCATTGTAGATTTATGTCTGCCCATGTCTGATAAAATAAATATTAGAAAACACAAACTTCTGTATAGGAGGACTAACAAAGGAGGGACTCATGCTGCATAAGCACTGCTAAAATCCATGTAAACATAAGCATTTAGACAGTGTTGAATAGAGACAAAAGCAGACTTAAGGCTGATTTATACTTTGTAAAATGGTTGAGAACTTGTTACATCATTTTGGTCTTGCTAGTGTCGTAGAACTCAGATAACGTCTGAGCGTCAAGGAGGCATCCTAATCAGATGCCTGAACCACCTCAACTGACTCTTATCGACGTGGAGGAGCAGCGGCTCTACTCTGAGCTCCCGGCAGATCACGGAGTTCCTCACTCTATTTCTGAGCCTGGCCCCCCTACAAAAGAAGCTCATTTCAGCTGCTTGTATCCAGGATATCATTCATGATCCACACCTCATGACCACAGGTGAGGGTTGGAACGAAGACAGACCAGTAAATCCAGAGCTTTGTCTTTAGACTCTTTCACCATGATCGACTGAAGCAACACACTCCTTACTGAGAACGAGGCCCAAATCTGTCCACCTATCTCCCGCTCCATCCTACCATCACTCAAGAACAAGACACCCAGATACTTAAACTCCTCCACTCGAGGCAGAAACTCTCCCCCAACCCCACCACAGAGAGTCAGCCTGAGGAAATGCTCCACCCATGGTCTTATTTAAAAGACTTATTCAAGTTAACTGGTAAAAAAAAAACAACTCGTGGAGGTCTGATAGAGGAGGTTGGTGGAGAAATCACAGCTTCTGTAGCTGTTGTCCCAATCTGTGATGATGCACAGAACAGAGTCACAGAGGGTAAACACAAAAACATGAAGTATCTGCAGCATTGTTCATCAAAACCATTGATGTTTTGAAATATACGTACTTTAGCTATTTTAAAAAGCAAGTACTTACTTAGTTTTACTCAAGTAAAAATGTTAATGCAGTGCTTTTAATTTTTACTAGAGTACATTTTATCTGTTTATCTGTACTTTTACTTAAATACAGTGAGTACTTTCTTCACCACTGCTTCAGTCTGAACTTTTGTGTCAAAGTTGAAATAAATTAATATTTTATGATGAGAAATAACTGTGTGGGGGTGGGTGTTCTTCTTCAGAGTCAAGTCTGAGACACCTGTACATCATTAGTCTCTAGTAAAAAAAAAAGTCATTTCTCCAAGTTTTTTCTTCCTCTTCTCTACTAAAGTTGAGAAGAGTGAAAGAAAGATTTACAAAGAAGGATGGAAGAAAGGAAAGAGGAACTAATCCTTTTTTCTCTCTCTCTCTCTCTCCAGTAAGTCAATTTCTCTGGGCACTAACCCGGTTCCCTTTGGGCTACCTGTGCAGGTATCAAGCCTGCGGTGTGACGGGCTCCTCTCTTTGTGAAGCACTGGCCCTTTGCAGCACATCAATACGCTGAACTTTTCCTGCCGAGTACCTGAGCTCTCCTGCGTGACCTGCGCCTCCTTTATCTATTCTGTTTAAAGATACTGGGAGCAGGAGGAGCTTGATTACCTCCTGGGACATCCCCGCTCCTCTTCAAGTTTGCCAAGTGAGAAAGTCCTCAGAAGTTTGTTGACAGATCTCTGCTGCGGCAGGAGGCAGCGATGGACACGCTAACCTTGGCTCTCTAAAGGACAAATGGGGAGTTTTGAAAAGATCAAGCAGGGGGAATTTTGTTTATAAAGGAGACAGACAGGAACAGGATGTTAGCGGGGAAGCAGGTGTGTTTGAAGAAAAAAAATAAACACAGATAGGGTAACCTACACAAGATTCATTTATACTTTCTGAGGTGTGATCAAGGTAAAGCGTAAAAAAAATACTTGTATGTGATGAGAAATACAAGTGAGAGCCTAAAGGAGAAAGAGTGGGAACAACTAAAGAAACCTAAATGCATTAAAGTGAGTAGGTTCATTGTTTTGATGATTTCATATATGAATAAACAACATGCAGTCCATCGAGGTTTCTAAAAAATACAGAAAATTACCAAAAAAATAGAAGAACAAAGTTACGTAACTGGTTATGCCGCATTACTGCAACAATATTTGAGGTGGTGTAAAGGCTTCCTGTTCTCTTTGTGTCTAATTGTGCTAACTGCCGTCACCCATGAGGATGAAAAGACTTACCTGCTGAGCTCTGAAATCACTTTTTCCTTACTGCTTTGGATGTTTGCAGCTCATTTTCTGGATTTTAATGCTCTTACTTGTTTTAAAAAACATTTTTTGGGAGGATTTTAGTGATTCTCATGTCCCAGCATTTTAACCCACAATGTAAAGATGACAAAGTTTTATAATAAAAGTCTGTTTTATAATAAAGCAAAAATGGAACAGAGTTTGACAAGTGATCATGAAATACACTTAAGGAAGAGTGATGCAACAAAAAAACACATGAAACGAGCTTTGCTTTTTAGAGAAGATCAATAAAATAAGACAAATTTATCATCAAAAGATTTCTGGGTTCCATCTGAAAGTCTATGAATTTTTAAAGACATGCAGAAATAAAGAACTTTTACTGTTTTTCTCACAAACATCTTTTTTGAACAAGTCTAAGAACAACTTTTAGATAAGAAGTGGTTGAAACTATTCCCAAACTCCAGAATAAAATGGACAAAGTTTATTTGTAGATTTTTTTCTGACACTTTAAGCACCAACGCTTTTCAAACTGTTGAGTTTAAAATGTTTCATTTCTCAAAGCTTTGAATTCTCTTCTAAATAGAGAAGCTTAGTTTAGTATATTTTATACTGTCAGCTCAGTTATTTTATTTATATTTTGTCCACAGCATCATGTCCACTACCAGAAAAAAACTGCCACACACACGGGTGCAGCGCCTGCCTCCACATACACTCAAACATGTTTATGAATTAGCATTAGCATTAGCATTAGCTTTAGCATCATCACCCGCTGTGTTTGCATGTCAACGTTTTAAAGAACGCGTTTTGAGCTTAAAACGAGTTCGAGGGAGAGCTGCTGTGATTCAGGGAAAATGTTTGTGGAATAATCCTGACACTAAAAAAAACTTCCACAATGATTTAAATGTTTAAAAATATTACTAAATCAGATTTATTATGAAAGTATGATGCTACAGTGGGGAGAACAAGTATTTGATACACTGTTGATTTTTCAGGTTTTCCCACTTGCAAAGCATGTAGAAGACT
>JAUBOC010000019.1:1500071-1510428 GCA_032275365.1 Anablepsoides cearensis | reverse complement strand
TTTCCATGACAATCCGTCCACAAGTTTTTGAGTAATTTTGTCCACAGAACGGCATGACAGAACGACAGAACGACAGACAGACATACGCGACCGAAAACATTACCTCCTCCCTTGGCGGAGGTAATAACCCTACGCTAAATGTAAAAGCTGATAAGACATAAGATTTTTATTTGTCAATATGTTTCTAGAACATAACAAAATGCTTATGTTGCCCTCATGCACACAGTCATTACATTATGTGATTCATACCACGATTCATACCACGATTCATACCACGATGACAAATCAACTCTCAAAATAATCATTCGTTTTAGCCCTACAACAGATATGTCTCGCTCTATCTTACTATCGCTCATGAATGAATGTCTCAAAGACATCTGAAGTCCTCTACTGGAGTAGGACCATCAGGGTCAGGTGATGTCCGACAGGTGGCAGGTAAGAGTTGGTTCCTGGGTGTGCAGACTCCAGGTGACACACTGGCTCTAAGCATATGGAACATCAATGAAATGCAAAGAAATGGTTGTAGGTTTAAACTGATTTTGTCCAAATTCAGGGGCTGTGTCCTCTGAAGGCCAAATTCATCTGCTGCTTACGTCACAGCGCTGCGCCGGAGGCTGTCCAAATTTGAAGGCTCCTCCCATACGGCCGACAAATGTGTCCTCCTTTTGCCCTGATTGGATGTATAAGTCCAAATGATCCTTCTCGTCTAACCATATCCCATGATGCATTGCGGGCCAACAACGAGAGAAAGGAGTACAGTTTTAAATAAAAATGCGACAGTATGAAAAATAAACTTTTCAAGTGGTTGTTCTAATAATGCTTTTAACATTTGTATAAGCATGTTTTTGTCAGAAATCAAACGAGCCGGTTTAAAGAAATAAACATGCACCTAGAGCAGTAATTAGTTCTTCAAATATTACCTTTAAGTTAATTTTGTTGTTTTATAATGTTTATATTACTAATATATTGATGTTTCGCTCATTTGGATCTATTTTTGCTTTTGTTTAGGCTTATCAGGGTTGCCAGGACAGGATGTACGCCAGAGCAAGGGTGGGGAAAAAGCAGAAGACGTCCAAATTCACACATTGACCAAGAACCCAACCCATCTAAACCAGATAGGCTAGCTCCTTTGAAGGACCCAGCCCTTGTCTTTTGGAGTCAACCCAGTTCAAAATGGCTGCCACAGCTAAAAGCCTTAGCCTACTCCAAAGTGATTACATTGCAGTCAGTTTCACAGTTATAGAGATAAAACTCAGCAGCTGAGAATCATTACATGCTCCATACATTAGCAGATCTATTACAGAAATATGGAAAATTTGGATGAGATTTTCAAAGATTGACCAAAATAGTGTTCAACAAACAGCTGAAGGAACGTCAGTATTTAAAAAACATCCAGTCAAAATCAATCCTAGTTCATTCAGTAGCTCCTCTACCTTCAGAAAAAGCCGTCAGAAAGAATTTTCACCAATTTCACAAGAGAACAAGCAGCCTGAAAGTGATAGCCACGCTGCTGAAAATCTTACAAAAAAGGCTGAAGATTTGTACGACATGCTCCTTTCTTCTTTTATTTTCTAAAGACAGATGGACGTCTCATTACGTGCTGAGGCTGTGTCCATCACAGCATCGACTCTGCTGACATCTCTGTGCATGATGGATGTTCGACACTGTTGATTTGTCCACAAACGCTCATTAAAGAGGAGGGAGGGGCTACAGAGGGGACTGTCTGCTGTCAATCACACGGCGAAAAACTGAATCCAAGACCAACAAGATGTTTCTTCACTTCAGTTCACTCTCATGGTGATCAGGGTTTTATTCACAAGAAAAAAAACTGTAATATGAACAAAAGCTTTAAAAATTGTAAAAGATTTTGGGTAATTAATTATTAAAGCACATAGAATAGAATAGAAATACCTTTTATTGTCTCGCCGAAGGAAAGTTTAGGTGTCACAGCAGCATCAGTACAGAGGTTTACACACTAGTTCACAAAAAAAAATAAACTAAATTACCACTAACTAGCAATGATACTACTACTAATAATAAAAATATAATAAAGAAAGATTGTGCAGGAGTAAAAAAGATATAAGAGACTGTAGTTACGTATCAGAATTTGACTATAGAAATTAGAATATACCTATTTTTAGTGCAAAACAATCGGTACAGACTATTAACTGTAAAATATCACAGTGCAGACAAGAAACATAGATGTGTAATTACAGCAAAAATGTTATTTTTAAAGTTTAAAATAGGTAAAAACATCATCATCACATTGTTCCCTAAAACCCTAAAACAAAACTTACAAATGTGAAGAAAGACAAAATTAAAGATTTTAGGCTTTTTATAATGAAGAGGAAACAGTATGATGTGTTTTTGCAGCTTTTCATTGATGCTAAAAAGACAGAAATGATTTAAAATGACATCACTGGGTCAGACACTGCTTCCTGGACAGGATGAAGACAGCTGTGAACAGTAAAGCAGAGCATCAATCAGGGCTCTGTTAGATAAAATTACTGGTTTTCTTCAACAAAAATGTGATGGTTTTTAAGATTTTTAGCTCACAGCTAAAGACCACCTGACCACAAAGTAAAGGTGGGAACATATTCTGGATAAAGCACCAGTTTTAAATGATCTTTTCTGTGTGTCTAAAATACATTTTGTAAGCGGTGCTGTCCATATGCAGGGGGGGGTCTGCCACCCCTTTTACCCTCACAGCCTGAAGGTAATGGGCAGCTGGCACCTTTATCAGTATATATGCTGTCACTTTGGCCAGAATATCCACCAAGTAAAGAAAAGCAGCCACATTAAAAAGATCCCTTCAAAAAACACGGCTTATTTCTTGTTAGTGAGTGATGAAGAGGACTCTGGTGTGTTCAGGTGGACATCAGCACTGTAGGTAGTCTGCCCACTACTGGCAGAGAAAATACTTGTATGTGGGTTTTTTCTGGTCCTCCTGGGATGGTGAAATGATTTGGTTCAGTGTAGCTGTGTGCATTTCAAAGCAGGACGCGGTGCACAGAAACGATTAATCATCCGTCAACCCAGATCTGAGCTGCAAAGCCACGAAACTCAAAAAAAATCTTCACTTTCCTAAAAAGTAACAAACACAATGCGTGGAGCAGAGAAAAACTGCTTCCCAAAACCCTGACATGTATTCAAAATGTAAAATAAGGCGCTGAGAAAAACACTCGTGCCCACATTTGGCCACACTAGGAGGGGGGCTGGCAGGGTGTTTTCCAGGACAGCTGGTGAAAAGCGGGTGTTTTCTGGCTGCTAGAAGGAGCAGATTCAGGTGGCATCTGTGCCTCCTGTTGCAGTGCAATAGTAGAAACACTAAAAGTGAATTACAACATTAATGATAGGGCTCTGCAAGCTGTCGTTCCATATTACGCATCCATTATTCCTTGCATGGGTACTCAGAGGCATCGTGAAGGAATAGATGTCGGCCCCCGCTACCCCTAAAACACCTCCGCACGGGAAAAAAAGCCACCTCACTGTGAAAAGAAGTGTTGGTTTATAGAGTAACACTTTCCAGCAATATAGCGTGTCACCACATGGCACCGCGCTGACTGGATGACTGATTCCCTTTCTCTCCATTTCCATCCCTCACTTCATCTTTCCAGCAACCTCCCACCTCTGACCCCCCCCCTCGCTCTCCTCCTCCTTGCACTGCCGCTGCTATTTCAAACAACATTTGTTTGATCTTGCCGCCCTCTACAGCTGAATGAAATCAATCTAGGAGAGATGTCATGTGTGAGCAGAAATGATTGGCCAGAAGAATATCATGTATTTGAGAGCGTGGAGCCGGTGCCCGCCGTCTCCGAGGTGCACAGACGCTCAGCGGAGTGGCCGCCGCATGCCTGATAGGCATCACACAGACATCTCCGAGCTGTCACCCATCTCTAGACTTTCAATAACTTCAAATCCCCCGAAAACTTGGAGAATAAAGGCAGAGTTGATCACTCATAGCTCCCTTCACTCGCCTCTTCTCTTCAGGGAAATAACAGTCGAAGGAGAAAAACAAAGTCAGGATCCCAGCCTCTTCCACCGAGAAGCTCCCGCATCCCCGGAGGACACGGAGAGAACACTTCTTTCATCACTCCGGTTAAGACACAATAACAAAAAATTCATTTATGATGCTGCGACATAAATAGAAGGCAGGTATAAACCAGGTCTGAGGGAGGATCAATGCTAATCAAGAGGGGATTTTTAGGAATAAGAAGCACGACGTACGGTGGCCCCAAGGTGCAAAAAAAAAAAAAAGACTGCGGCGTTGGACACAAAGCAACAGCAAAACCAAAAATACGCCAGCGAACACAACACAAAGACATTTAACACAACAGTGCAACAGAAAGCAGCAACATTTCCCAAGACGTGACAGAAAAGACATTTCAATAAGCAGAAAACACAGCAGTGCAACAGGAAACTGACAAGTGAATACAAAACTCAACACGCGAGCATAAACAGAAAAACAACAACAACAGAACAAAAACCATGTCGAACATTTTGTTTTTTTAAACCTTTTTAGGTTCATCTGAAATTCATCAATTTCAGTTTGAACATTTACCCACGTTTTTCTACATTTTACTCTTTTCTTTTGTTTTGGCGTAATCTTTTCTGACAGTGCAATTGTTTTTTTTTGGTGAGATTTCACAGTTTGTTGTGTTTGGCGTCTCAGAGTCACTGTAAAACAAATAAATAAGTATAAAAAAAAGAGAGAGAGAAAGCCTGAACCTTTCTATAGAAGTGGGAACACTGTTTGGATTTAAACAAAGCTGAGTGGATTGGCAAGTGTCTGCCTCCCGCTCACTCATCCAGCAGCAGCAGCAGCAGCTCGGAGCTGCCAAATGTCTGTGATTTCTTCATTCAGGAGAGAGATCCACAAAACGTGTCGAACTCGAGTGTCTCACAATTACCAGCTGATTATATCTGCAGCATTACCATATTAAAAGAAAGACTACTTGAACGCAATGATAATGTCTAAGAGTTGAAAATTATTTCCCCACTCATTATCGACGCCAGCCACCAAATCAGGGAAAGGGAACGTCAATAAATAGCCGTAAACCTTTCTTGTGTAAATAACAACAATTACAGAGGAATGAGATCAGGCTGTGCGGGTAAAAAGGGAGATGATGCTAATTAAAAACCTGCAGATATCTGAGCAGGGAGGTATAAAGCACACTGCATCTTTCTAAAGAAACAAACACTTCTTTGTGTCGATGCTAAATATTTATTTGTGTTTCTCAAAAGCTGTCAATAAATCCAAATCAGTTCTCCGGTGGGAATAAAAAGGACAAACAAAAGGAATAAATATTTAATTAGAACAGGACTGAGCTGTGATTTATGTTGGAATTTAAACTCTTGACCTGTTTTTGTCAACAGGCTGCTGTCTGCAAATTTAAAAAATCTTATTTATGATTTGATATTTACTTGTTTGTGAACAATTTCTACAATTTCAAAATGTACCTTAATCGTCCTCTGTGTTCTGGAAAGTTTTAGTGGCTGATTTTACCATTTATGTTAAAATTATTTATTTTAATGTTTATTTCTTCCCCAATAAATTATATTTTGAGTGTTTCGAATGTAAAGGAGCCACAAAACTTCTGGAACATTGTCCCGTGGACAGATGAGACCAAAGACCATGAAGTCCTCTGTAGACCAAAGGATTCTGGAGTCAAATCTGAGTCCGTCTGTCTGACAGCTAAAGGTTGGGTTAAACTGGGTCATGATTAGCCTGGCCCTTGCCTTCTTATGCAGTTCTGCTCAAATCTAGTTTTCCTTTACTTCTCTGTCTGGGATTCCTCCCATAGACAAGGATTTCTCTGGTAGCATTTCAGTCGGGGCCAATCAGAGAACAGAAGAAATTTTGAAAGACAATGTTGATTTTCTGCACAGTGTCTGCTTGTAGTTTAATGGCAGTGGATGAAGTGAATGAAGCCAGTCCATGTTGACAAGGCTTCCAAATTAAATTAAATTTGTCTGACAAAGCCTGCAGGATTCATTTACAGCCGTCTAATTTGGCTCATTACTTTTCTCTTCTCAGTAGGGGATGGTTGTTTACAGCGCACACATGCAATTTCCGGTTAGCTTCTTAGCTTAGCCTTCTCCAACGGTTGGGTAAATCAGATCCAATCGTTTTAAACTTCAACAGAGGCCACACCTCCAGGAAGCAATCGCTTCTCAATAGCTGAGAGTCTAGACCCTCTGTACGAAGCAAGCGGCTGGTTTTTACCAGGATAGGTCATGGTGCAACACGACTCCAAACACGGTGGTGATTCTTCGGGATCCACCATTAGTTATAACATTAGACTTTATTTGATAAATATATATTTCAACCGTAAAACCTACTGTAGGCTGTTCAGTTTTGTAAAAATTTAAAAATAATATTTTAACACGGACTGAGCCATTTTATTTACACACAAAGCATTCTGGGTAAATGATGACGTGGGTAGGTCCTCAGCGTGAGGCTGCTAGCAGCTATATCCACCCTGAAGGTTAATGTTGGACAATATCTGGCGATTGTCTCTTTTAAATGAAACCAGAAATTGTTGAAGAGAGGAGAAGGTAGAAACCACTCAGCCTGTAACTGATAATATGGATGGAGGACAACAGAGCTGCTTCATGGAAGAAGAACCTCAGCTTAGCCTGTTAGCTTTAGCTCCAACGCTATATTGCCTTATAAGTGGCATATAAGGCAATGTTTAGTTTGCTAGTTTGTCGCTAGTGCGACAAACTAACAAACTAAACTGAGGTCCTCCATTAATATTTTCAGCTGCAGTTGAGTCATTTTTGTGTTCCCCTCTCTGTCATGTGGATGGAGGACCTCAGTGACGAGAAGAGAATGCGTAGCGCTGAGCTAATTCATAAATATGGTGATAGCTTCAGCACTAGTGCGAATGCTAACAGGATCCGAGGACCTATTGACATCATCATTTACCCAGAATGCTTTGCATGTAAACAAAATGGCTCAGTCTGTGTAATATATTTTTAAAAATTAAACAGCCTACAGTATTTTTACAGTCTCTATTTTACAGTTAAAACAAATGTTTATCAAATAAAGTCTAATGTTACAACTAATCAAGGATCCCTTTAAAGGAACAGCAACAAAACGAGCTGCTTTGAGACACAGCAGAAAAGTGGAGAAAGAGTTGGTAAAGTTAGAATAAGGAGGAATTCAGACCAAATCTTTTAGTTCCACTTTATAAAAACCTCAATTAAAGGCTTTAAATGTGAAAATGAAGGATTTAAAAGCATCACATATCTGCTTTAATTAATATGTGATTCAAATGCATCACATATTAAATGATCAACCAAACCTTCTGCATAGTGTTTACATGATACTGTGCATTTAAAATAGTTGTGACATTTATGTCAAATATTTCTGCTGTTTTATGTGAAAACAACTTTTCCATGGTAATTACATTTCTAAGGAGGCTGGAATTTTAGCAGGGCTTTGCTTTTATTTATTAGATATATAAATTGAAATGTAGTCACACAAGACAGGAAGTGAAATTAATAAATCCTTAAATAATAAACATAAATAATACAGTAATTTCCTGCTTTAGCCTTTTTGAAGAGTTGTGACGCTTTCAAGAGTAGCGAAAATATTGGTTTGACAAAGCTAGGTAGATTTCATCTTTGTTTTCTTTTTTTCCCCCGTCTTGAATTCCACCACCAGCACTGTTAATCAATACACACTTCTCTTGCCCTTTTCCTCCTCCGTACACATATCTCTCTGTCGGACCAAACCGGCAAATTTGTGCTCTTAATCAGCTTGCCTGCCTTGTCTCCTCACTCCAGGCTGGCGACACGCTTCCCTTCCCCTTTAATTCTCCGACTCTCAACAGACAGGCTCGCTGATTAACATGCACGCCCAGGTACGAGCTCCCTCCAACACAACCCCGCTGCCCACCAGGTCCACACACCATTATCCCCGCTACTCAATAGCACCCATCTCAGTGCACATCTGTCGAACTGCTGCATCCACACTCCTTAATTAGCTTTACAACTTTGCACCACTTCTCGGTGGAAAATAAGGGATAAATTTGTGGCCAGCGCACGGATAAAAAAAAGGGGTGGGGTGGGGGGATAGACAGGCCAGACACTGAATACTGAACTCAAGGATGAAATAGACTGTGTTTGTGTGTGTGCTCGAGGACATGGTGGCGACGAACACGAGTCACATCAATTCCCAACATGTCCATGTCCTAGCATCACCAGGAAAGCCCATCCTCCTCGTCTCTAAAACACGTGCTTTATCTTATCAGCTTCCCTCTCACAAATCAATCTCTTTTTTTTATTTGCTCGTCATAGACTGCTTCAAAGCTGTCCCGACTCCCCTTTGATTCTCATCTCTCCCCACCATCGACGCCGGCATCATCGGCCCCGGAGATCAAGGTGGCGTTTCTCACATTGGAGTTGTTGCTGTGGCTAATCTGCTTCACGCTCTGTTATTCCACTGCAGCACATTTGTCAGCAGCTCCAGAACAAACCGAGAGGGGAGATGGTGAGAGGCAAGAGGCATCCAATTAATATGAAATTGTCTCCAGAAGTCAATAAGGTTTTAGTTCCACTTGAGTGTGTCTAAAAGCGCAGAGTAAGGCTAATTATAATCCCATGGAGTATTTATACTATTTATGCTTTGCTCCTGTCATTACTACAAGCTGTAATCCTCCAAACTCGTGTTGTCTGCATGTGTTGATGAGCCCTATGCCAGCTGCCAAAAATACTCACTTCTCAAACCCGAAGGCAACTGTTTTATGTGCAAACAATATCAAATTAATCACGGTGTCTATGGCAATGAGGTATCAGACAATATTATAATCAGGGATGCCATCGAGATTGCAGGTTCAATCTGGGAGGGGGGGAGAACAATGAGCTATTTTAGTCAAAGCGTTCTCCACATACATGGCAGCTTCATTAGAAGAACCCACTGTGTGCATAACCTTCTGCAGGCCTCCAACCAATCCTCTCCTGTATTAGAAATACTAATCTCCTATGTGTATTTCACCCTCCATCCTTCCTTCCATCCAGCAATTATGCCCCCCGCCATCAAAAGCCATCAAAACAGTAATTTCACTTTCTCACAGGCAGGCTTTTCATATTTCCTTCCGTGAAAGGCATGAATCATCCCCTTATCTCCATGGCTATTACACAGTGTGCATGAGAGTGAAAACAATGGGTTTCGGCGTGATGAGATCACGCCACTTCATTTCTCCGAGGCCACTCCGGTAGACACAAAGACAATCTACCAGCGGCGAAGAGGACAGGGGCCGGCGGAGGGGCTGGAGAGGATTTCTCGGTCACTGAGCTCAGGGCTGTGAGGCGGGTCATCCCCGGTAATAAGAGAGGGGAAGAAGAGGGAGGAAGGATGTAACGGCGGCGATGGTGAAGGGTCTCGCAGGCTCCGCAGAGGCTTTTGAGGAAACCAAGGTCAGTGACTGGAACTCAGACTTGGATCCTTTATTCCTGATTGTGTACAGAGGCCCTCAGAGAGTTGAGCAGTGCTGCTGCTCAATGAGCACCGCGTTGCAGCCGAGGCAGTCTGGTCAGTGTCTCGCGGAGACGCGGGGAGAAAAAGGAAGTGCTTGACTGAAGAGGATGTGGCAGAGTAAAGTGACAGGCCTTGGGAGGAAGAGGACGGGAGCTTCAGCAGGAGACAAGCTCACAAGTGACTAAAACAGCAGGTCTGGGACTCAAAGTGTCTTCACTCAGTTTCTCCTGGCTGCAGCCGGCTCACTGCTCCTCTTTACTCTGTCGATAAGAAAGCTTCTGGCTTTTCCTTTCTTCAAGAGTTCTCCATCAAGAAGACTGTAAAAGTTAATTTAACCATTTCATCCCCTCACTGTGAAAACTCTACAAACAATGAAAAGACTGTAGAGGAGGTTTAAATAAAATAAACCTTTATACATTTTTCTCTACTTTTAGGGATCTACAGATTCTCCTGACGTTCTGACTTTCAGCTGGCAGCTTTCTGAGAGCTCTTTTTTTTTTTTTTGAGGTGGTGACAGGTAGCCCCTCAGCTCCACATCACTGAGCCACACAGCTGTGCAACATAAAGAATTCAATTTATTTCAAATTTACAGCGTCTGAAAAGTAATATTTCTTTAAGCTATTCGAGAATAATCAGTAAAAATGAAATATTTTATGTTTCTGTTGCATGTTTAAATACTGGTACATTTATAAATTCAATGCAAAGTCTAAATCTTTATCCGCTGATTTCAAAACCTACAAGAATCACAACCCATAGTGCTACAATAATTGATAACATTTTTACAAATATAAATAATGGAGAAGTAATGGGTGGTATTTTGATGACTGATGTGAGTGATCATTTGCCGGTTTTCACTATTTATAAAAATGA
>JAUBOC010000019.1:1478670-1490461 GCA_032275365.1 Anablepsoides cearensis | reverse complement strand
CATAAAATATTGTCCCCATGAATAAAGACAACCAGTCCAAAACAAATGTCCTCAATATCAGCAGGTTCATGAGGATAATTACGATTAACTGCACAGGATACGATTCTGCATGTGTACTGTATGCAGCTGAGGACTGTGTTGTTGCAAGACGGAGAATGGAGTTTGGGTAAAAGGTGACCTTAATCTGAGTAACTCTACCAGCAAATAGACTGTGACAGTTTTTCTATTTTTAAAAAGAAACCTAAAATTTAGCTTAAAGAAAATCAGTCATTCGTGAAGTAATTTAACTGTGTAACTTGTAGTCAGAGGTGTTAAATTTAGTCTGTTTTGTGCACTGGTTTTATAAACTTTGTCTGCTCAGGACAACAGATGAAAATGAACTGTTCTAACTGTGCTAATTCCAGCACAATTATATTCACAGAATATTGATTAACGTGCATTGTCCTTTAAAATAAATAAATTAAATTAAATCAATTAACCTAACAGTCATGGCTTTGGTCTGTGGGAGAAAGCTGGAGTACCTGCAGAAAACCCATGCATGCACGGAGAGAACATGCAACCTACCCAGTAATGTCTCTGGGCTGCGATTCGATTACCTTCTTGCTGAGAAGCAACAGGTATACCAGCTAAGCCATCTTCAAATCACCAAACAAATTTAAATATGAAAGAAAATGCAGTTCAAAAATGAAGGTCTTTATGATTAAAGGGGGAAAAAAAATAAAGTGAATGCCCCTTGAAGGTAGTAACTGGTTGGTCCAAACTTAGCAACAACTGCTAACATGTTTGGGATAACTGACAATGAGTCTTTGACAGCTGGGGAGGAATCCTGGCCTGCTTATCTTTGCAGAATTGTTGTAATTCAGGAACATTCAAGGGTTTCTGAGAATAAACCACCTTTTTAAGGTCAATGGTATCTCAATCAGATTCAGGCCACTCCAAAGTCTTAAATTAGTTTTTCTTCAGCCATTCAGCCATTCACTTTCTAGTGTGTTTTGGATCATTGTCCTGCTGCAGAGAGTCTTTAGCTTAAGGTCAGGAACAGATAGTCGGACTCTCTCCTTCAGGTTTTTTGGTAGACAACAGAATTCCTGGTTCCATTCACCACAGCAAGTCTTCCAGGTCCACAAAACTGTAAAACAGCCCTAGACCATAGGGGTGTAACAATACGTCGATCTATATCGATCGATTTATTTGAATGGTTCAGGATTCAGCTATATCGAGGCAAAATGAAAATATCAATCTATATCGTCATCATATTCTTGATGTGAATCAATATCATCTGTCCATCTAACACAGTCATTGTGTTATATGTACATATATCACATTATATTGATCGTAGACTTGTGAATTGAATTTGTATCGTGACAGACTTTATGATAGAGAAATATTGAATTGTCATCTGAACATATTAATGTAATATTGTATCGTGATAAAGCTGCTGATTTACACCCCTACTAGACCATCAAACTACCACCACCATACTTTACTGTTAGTATGATGTAACTTTCCTGAACTGCTGTTACTTCCACACCAGATGTAAATGTGACTTATACCATCCAAGAAATTCAAATTCAATTTTGTCTCGTCAGTCCACAAAGTATTCTCCCAAAAATCCTGAGGATTATCAAGGTGTTTTCAAGCAAACCTGAGACGAGCCTTTGTTCCTTTTCATCAGTAGTTTGTCTTGGACTGTGCCATGCAATCGATTTTGCCCCTCCCTTATGATGGAGGTATAAATGCTGACCTTAACTGAGGCAAGGGAGGCCAAATTATTTTTCCCCTAATAATAAAGACCGTTGTTTATGAACTGCTTTTTGTTTTTGTGTCGTCTTTGAATCATATTTAAATGTGATCTGAAACATAAGTGTGACAAACCTACAAAAGAATAAAAACTCTAGAAAGGGGCAAACACTTTTACAACATTGTATATTTATCAAAACATAATCTCATCTAAAGCTTTTAAAGCCTCACCAGATCTCTTAGCTTCAAAACTAGGACTAGCTAGGACTACGGATGAAATTTAGCTGCTAATTCCGGCGCATTTATTTTCATCGAATATTGATTAATGAGCACTGTCCTTTTAAATAAATAAATGAAAATGAAATAAAAAAGGAAACCTGTAGAACCTGAACATCTTCTGCAGCGGCTCAACATGAATGATCTTTTAACATCTGGTCTTAAATAACTGCATGAAAGTCAAATAAACGTCCGTCCAATTTAAACTGCTTTCATCAGTGAAAAGTTACAGAAAAAGTGTCAGATTTAGGTTTAGGAAAGATTTTTATTCATTTTGCTGCTCGAGCTTCCTCCATGCATCATGTATGTGAAAGTCTACCTCTAATTACCCTGTCATCTGTTAGCAGAATGTGCTCTCTCCATATAACATCCTAATCAACCGATACAAATACTGTTAATAATTCAAGCCTCATTGGTGCACTTAATCTACCTCATATTCTAATCTTCCTAATAATTCATTTGTTCAGTGATTAATTAGTCTCATTTATGTCATGTGGAAACAACATTTGTTTTTAATTGTGCATGTCAAAAAGAATTTTCCAGTCGTCCCCATTTGTGTTCGGCGCGCAGCGTTGGAAGCTTTTTTTGACCACCGCAGGGTTCCCGCATCTCCGTTCCCCTCTCCGACTCCTCTGCATCCGCCAGCGATCGCGCTTTTTTCCACCGCTGCGCCATATGTGGCATCACAGTTAATTACTCAAGAGAAATTGGCTGAAGACGAGGCAGAACAGCAGGTGAAGCGCCGCAGCCCAGAGCTAAACCAACACTAACTGGTCAAGCTCAGCTGCCCCTCGCTCCTCCACTGCCTGAGACACGCAGGATGGGCTCGTTCATGCTGTTTGGCCTTCATTACAGATCAGGGAAGGTGCAATTAGTAGGAAACCCCCCACCAGTTTATAATTACCTTAAGACAGCCACTTAAACAGAGAACCTTATAAATCAGTTCCTGTTGCCAGTCGGGGCCCCCGAACGCTACATTATACCAACAGATGTCGGCTGCAGCCGCGGACAGGCCCCTCGGTGGCAGCGACAGCCAGCACCACCACCAGCTTGTCTAATGAATAAGAATGGCCTTTAGCTCGGAGTTTACAGGCTCCCCTTGCTTCAATATTATGACTTTATTTCTTTGGATTGAGAAATACAGGAGCAAGTAAGGAGGCTGGAGAACAAAAGGTCAATTAAGAGGCAGTGCAATGCAACAGATTACAGTTTATTTGATGTCACCCGTGTCTTTGACATTCGTGGCATTTATAGTGAAATATTACCTCTGTTTTACAGAGAGAAAAGGTGTAAACTCAAAAAGCTTTATTTTCTAAAAGCTTATTCTTAGATAGAAGTGCAGTCTCGGGTGCTTTCGGAGGCATCTGCATGCAGAGAATTTAACAATATAGTGACAAACGTATTTACAGACGGGGCTTCTTCACTGGCCGCCTGCTGCGTCTCAGTCGTGTTGAAGTATTTTTGGGTTCGGGGGTGCCGGGGAAATGAAACGGCAAAAACAAACAAAGTATCATGCAGACAAATCCTCCTGAAGTATCCCGTAAACAAAGCACAGATTTGGCATGTTTCAGAAGGTTGAGCTTTTGTTTATCAGCAGCTTTTCCTAACGAGTAAGGAAGATCCTTTTGCAAGCGAGAAGTTGGCTGCGGCTATCAGCTCGCGTTTGTTCCTCCTCCTCTGTGTTTGGGTTTATTTTGGTATATCTATCAGCTTGTTCTGTCGTTTTAAAAGGGCTTATAAAAATAACAAAGTACCAATTTATTCTGATTTAAAGCACGTGCGCCTGGGTAAAAAACAAAAAACGTTAAGCATTTAGTGTGAGGTGTTTGCAAATAGACACAGAGTCATGTCAGGAGGCAGAAAACACAGCTGGAAGTATGAATACCAACCATCCATTTATAATGTGTCTGACACAGAAATACCAGTTGTGCACAGATGACATTCCTGTCCCTGAATTTTTAAAAACCTATTGAATGCCACTATTGAGGAGATCACCTCTAACCTTATCTCACTCATGTTTGCTCCGAGGAAACATATTGCCTGAGCAGCAGCAGCAGAATAAAACCCTCCAGACTGGGTGGAAAATCAACACAGTTACAGACGAATCTCTCACTCTAAAAATAAACCTGAATGAATCTCAGAGGTTTAATGAACAACGTTTGTGCAGAGGGGGATTTATCTTACTGGAAATGATGAATACACTTTCAAGTGAGGCACACTGACAAGAAATAAATGTCTTTTCAAAGCTGAAAAGAGGTTTTTGTATCTTCCATTCACAGAAATTTATTAAAGGGAAAAATTAGTTTTGGTGTCTCGCTTGAAAGTTTTAGGAAATGCCTGAAAACATGAAGCAAATAAAGACCTAGATTCCCTCGAAGGAATGCACATCCTTAGACGGAGTTGATGTTGTGAGTCACAGATTCAATTCCTGGCAGTCTCTGTGCAAAACACTGCTACATCGAAAGTGCTATAAGGTTTTAAGCGATAATTTTGCACAATTGTTTCCATTAAATACATATTGTGGATGATGCACCTGATTTTAGCTCAGTGAAATCAGCTGAGCTGTGGCCATTTGTGACCCATCCCATCAGAACTAGAATGTCTGCGAGTCTCAAAGTGGAAGTGGGCCGATGTAGTATTTTGATTAAAACTATTTGCAATAATGGCATTTTGTCAGAATATAATAAATCCATCCATCATCTTACGCTTTATCTGAATAATAAATAAATGCTTTATTAATTTATCATTTGAATGAACTGTCTGAAATATATTCTTTAAAAAAACTTTTAAAGCAGAAGCAACAAAAAAATGATTTTGAGGACAAACACTTTAAATTTTTGAGATTTTCCTTGTGAGTTAACAAAGCTTTTGTTTCTTTCCACCTGGGAAATTTTAATATTCAAATACTGTATGAGGTTTCCTCTAAAAAAATTAATAAAAATTCCGCATTAAAATTACATAAAAATAGGATTCAGACCAAATAATTAATGTATTATCATGATCACCAAGACTAAAGTAGACATAGGATGTTTTTAAATCCTTCAGTTGGGTCCTTATAAAGTGGAACTACAAAGCTTTGGTCTGAATTCCTCCTTATTCTAAATTTACCAGCTCCTTTTTCACCCCTTTTCTGCTGTGTCTCAAAGCAGCTTCAAGCCCCGCCCCCCTCCTGGTTCCAGACCGGTCCACTCCGGTTTGAGAGAGGGGGTTTCATTTTCTAGCACTATAGAAACATTTTATTTACAATTTAATTAAAAGATGTGAACAACAGAAGACTTGTCCATCCAGCCTTACATGATGGAACCAGAGTCTGACCCAGAACCAGAGGAGAATTAAGACAAAGAAAATGCAGTCAGCAGGTCCAGACTTTATTTGGTAATTCTTTCCTACATTGTTTGACATAATAGTTAATAAAATGTCAGAGAATAGACAAAAATGAAAAATCTGACACAAATAGAAAATAAAGAGATCTTTGCAGCACCATGAGAGACTAAATTAAACTTTTCAACCTCCAAGTCCACAAAAAATGTATTTAACAACTAAAAAAGTGGATTATGTCCTCTTTAAGTCAGATCTCTGCTGCTCATAACATAAGGAGGATCCAGGTTTCAAAATGTAGCTTTTAAAGTCAAGAATCTATAAATGTGATTAGGTCATTTTAACCAAATTTGACTTAATTCTTGAATTGAAATGATGGCTCACATGTTTGTAATTTTCTACTGTGGATTAGCTGTGGTGGCCATTTGGAATTGGGTTGAAAAAAAAAAAAATCAGTTGTAAATGTTCGTTCTAAAAGTTCCTCAAAAACTCATTCAGTCATTGCTTTTGCTTTTGGCAGCAGGCAATAATTCCTGAGATAATAATAATGAATAATAATTATGAGTGATGATGCAGCTCTGCTCGGTGCAGAGCAAACATGTCGTCTGGCAGGATGTTTGAAGCACAGATTCTTCATTTTTAACTGATGACTGCATTCTTTAACCCATCATTTAATCATGATGTGATTCCTTTCAATTTCCACAACCTCAAATTTACATTAACTGCATTTCTATGGAAGAAATAAATAAATAAATAAACCACAACATCGTGACGTGGACACCCAACCGAAGTCCAGAGCACTGAATCAAATCCAGCTGCAGTGTTGACAGAATCACAGCTGCTCATGCTCGCTGCCACGGCTCATTGTCTTCCATCTTTACCCAGGCACAGGAGAGACCGCCGTCCCAAGGAAAAACATCCAGAGTCCGCAGAGAAAAGGACGGATGGGTCAACAAAACACCCGGAGACAGCTGTTCATACTCCGCTTCCTCCTCATTTATCCACAAAAACCTCTTTTCACCCCAAACCCAACCACGTGAACGTCAAAGAGCCGTTTCCCTCAAATAACCTGCGTTTCAACACAAAACCACCATCTTCCTCCCAACTGCAGAGAGGTGCGTTTCCAAAAGTAGATAATATAGTTCCTGTGTTTCGACAGACGTTTGTTTCTGCTGACTCCCATAACCAGTTCAAAAACTCACATTGTTTTTATAGGAAAATAAAATAAAAAGGCTGTTATTTTTAACAACCTTGACACAAACTTTTCTTTAAAAAAAAAAAACTGAAAATATTTCCCAACAAAAACACTAAAAAAAAAAAAACACTTTATAATATAAATATATGTATTTTTGGTTTATTATTATGGTACCTTCTCTCAATAACAGCTGCTTAATAAAAGATTTATTAAGGCTTCATAAACTTCTTACATTGAATCAGACCTGTTTGTCTAAATTAAGTGCTGTACTTTTATACTTTTTGGTAAATATATTTCTGTTGGTTAACATTTTGAACTAAACATATTTAAGTCAAAAGAACTGGATGTATAAAAGTGTTTAAATGCAGGTAACACTGATAAATGTTTTATAATAAATCTAAATGAAAAGATGAATAAAACAATGAGTCTGCTTCAGTGTCTGAACAGCTTCATAAATAAATTCTTGTTTTTAAAAGTGTTTACAAAAAAACTCAGCAAATTTACCAAAGTTCTGTTGAAAAGTGGTTCCAGTTTTATTGTTTTAACCTCTTATTTTTTAATGAACTGTCAAGTTTTATGTTTTTTTATTCCTAAAGTATTTTTTGTTTTCATTTGTTCCAAAAACTTAATTTTTACTTTTTGTAGAGCGTCTGAACTGAGCGCTCAGGGTCAAAGGTCACCACATGGAGCTGTGTAAAGGTTGTAAATGTTGTGAAGCTGAGGAATATTACCATGAAACTCAATCACCACAGAAAGACGAGTGATATTCACTCCACAAAGAAATCTGCTGTATATTCAAAGTGTGACACCATTTGCAGTCAACATACTCGTGTGCGCTCATATGGAGGAGAGAGAGAAAAAAAAAGCCATTAACCACAGTATCGTTTGACCCTCCTGTCATCAGATACGTAAAAATCCATCTGGGTATCAGTGCAGAAAGAGAGCGTGATCCTGTCATTTGTATAAAGTCTGCACAACAGAGGCGCTCGCCGTCCTGCCCGCTTTCCTTTCCTTTGAGAGGGCCACGAGTGAGATTTCTATCAGATGTGCTGCTTTTCACCCTGAACGTAATGACAGAGACATAAACAGTGTTTTCTATTCATGGTCTAGCCTTCCTGTATGGCTTTTATTTGGCCTCGGTGGCAAAAGTGTTGCAGATAAACGCTTCAGCGATGAGGACATGTGGTCAGATGGCTTCAGCTGCTGAGAGAACAAACTAAGAAACGTTGTGCTTATGTCAGTCCCAGGCTAACTGATTTAATGTGGTTGTGATTTTAAAACTCTCAGCCTGTAATTAATCTCATGAGGGGGATTTTCTTCAGATTTCTTGCTGCCGGGAAGAGAAATCTTGTGTTTTTATTCCCCTCTAATCTCACACAGCAGCTCATATTGTTTTTTTTTCTTGCTCAGAGATACAGGCTACCTTATCTGGAACATTGTGTGTGTGTGTGTGTGTGTTATGACTGTAGCTGCTTCATCTGTCACAGTTACTACAGCTGGACACATTTGGAGGTCAGTGAGAGGTAAAGTCTTTACCCTCTCGTTGATTCCCGGTGACACACGGTGCTGCACTCTGTGTCTCTCTGACAGAGGCTAAAGCAATCCATTTTCCACACATCCTTTTACCCTTTTGTCTAAAATGTCTTCCCCAAAATACCAATTTATTTTTTCTCCCCTATCATCTGTCAGTGTATAATTATTTAGGGCTGACATGAAGCACTCAACTTCCATTAGGAGGTTTTACTTTTGACGGGTTAAAATTTGACAGATAAAATAATGGAATTTAGTAATGTGATTGTCAAACTTAACAAGCCCTCAGCCTGTTATTAAGCTTCACCGTTTGCACCTGGGCCAGAGTCTGGAAGGTTTTTAAAAAGCCGCAGCTCTCTCGCTCTCTTTGAACGGCTTTAGTCAAGCCTCACTTCCACACCACATCAACGTCATTTGTCATCTCTCTTGTTTTTAGATATAATTCGTTCAATATTAGCAAATTAAATGAGTTTTTTTTTATCCCCTCTGCCTTTTCCTCGCAAACTTTTGAGAGAAATTATAGGTTTCTATGGTTGATGAGACAAAGCAGGACAAATAAATCAATACCAGGCAAATGAAAGCAAATTGAATCTATTAAAGCAAAATTACTGGGAGAAGAGAAACAAAACACGGTGTAACCCGGAGCCGTGGCCGCGGACAATTAATGACAGTGGGAGCAAAAGGTGCTGGCTCATTAGGCCTGGCTGGGTCGAGCCGGGCTGAGCCGGGCTGAGCCAGGCCAGGCCTGAGCAGTAGGGCTGGGTATCGTGGCCAATTCTCTAAATCCATTCGATTACGATTCATAAGGTTCTAAATCAATTAATCACAATTTGGTTCTGCTTGTAAATAATGAAAATGGTTCATCTGGGTTTTTAAAATCCAAATTCACTTTATTTCTCTTCACCATAAACAAGAGGTTTTAGGGAGAAACTTGTAAATTAAACAGTTTAATCTTGAAACCAAACTGTCTCAAGTTTCAAAGGTTTTATATGAAAAGGAATTGTAAGTGACAGTGCTGTTGGATGCATTCATTTTTAAGAAATGAAGAATAATTTTCTTGATGAAAAAGAAGTGATGGAATAGGGCTGCAGGAGAAGAGGTGGGCTAATATAAATATACTTCTGCCCACTCCTTTGACTGTAGGAAAACTGTATATTTGTAATGTTTCTGTTACCTTCTGTTAAAACAAAACAAAAAAAAAAATACAACTACAACATTCCATCACAGCGGATTTCATCACGACGTTTATTAAAGCTGAAAAATAGGGGTGCACCAATAAATTGGCACCGATTTCCTCAATTTTGGGAATTCAGAGATTGACCGATCTGTAGATAAGATTAATGAAGATCGGCTTTTCTACTTCCACAAATGTCTGAAAATCACCCGCTATCCACTTTTGTTCTGCTGTGAGCACTACCTAATAACCAGTTAAACCAAGTTTGTATTATTTCAGGGGTATTGTTCAAAGTATTTCAGTAAAATAACATTTGAACATTGAAGTTGTATAGTGACTTTATAACATCTGACAGTGTCAGATATTAAGAAAATCTTTATTGGCCAAAATCGGAATCAGCAGGTCAGACTTTTTAAAGAAACAAAGGAATCACTAACGTTACCATTCAGGTACTCAAATCAAACAACGGTATGTAAACATCTGACTCAAACTGTTCTCCACAGCATGTTTGAATGTGTTAAAGACATCATTCTGACAAAATTGTTTAGTTTTGTTACCAATATTATTATTTTTAAAGTTTAAAAAATGTCTAAATGAAATTCACAATGATTAAATTTTGTAGTTGCATTGTTTCAATAAGTTATATGTATTAAGTTTTAATCATTTTTATTGAACATAACAACAAAAGGTAATAGAAATATTACAAAATTAAAAGTATACTTATATTAGCCCACCTCTTCTCCTGCAACCTTTTCCCATCACTTCTTATTTATCAAAATAATTATTATTTACTTAAAAATGAATGCATCCAGCAACACTGTCACCTGCAATTCCCTTTTACTTTAAAACCTTCTAAACTTGTGACAGTATGATCTTTGTCATTATCTTTCAGTTCTGCAGAGAGTCAGCTGTAATGTTAATGATTCCTTAGTTTCTTTGGTTTTGCTCCAGACAACTTGTTGTCAGAAGCTAACTTTAGCACTGAATGTCAACCAGATGTAAACATACGGCAAGCCAGGAGTAACAAAATATAGAAACACGCCTCAGCTTCATCACACCATGGGGAAAAATCCATCTCATGGATCAATTTTCCCAAATTTAAATTAAATCCGTCCAGAATTGATTAAGTCTATTTTTTTACTCAGCCCTACGGAGCAGGAAGACTAGACCAAAACAGACCAAAGTGCACCAGAATTAAAAACACGTTGAGGATCAGGTCTGAAGTAAAGCCAACCCTTTGACCTTCAGCAGATCTGCAGTAATGTCAGCTTTCTGCTTTCAGCCAATCTGAACCAAACAGCCCCCCACCCCACCCCCGTCAGTCCACGTACCTGCATCTCCCCATACCTGAGGAATGCCAAGCAGTGGGGTACAACAGAGGGCCTTCAGATCAATGTGAGCCAGTGATGGGGGGAGGGGTTCTCCTGGGCATGAATGAGTAATTAGCACTAATTAGTGGCAGTGATTAACCACACAGGAGAACGTGGGGGCCGGAAGGGAGCAGATTGATAGAGCTGGCCCTCCTAACCCATGGAGGCTCCACTGCATCTTAAGCAGGGGCGTTGAGGGGGTGCGGCCGCTCGTGGCTGCCAGCCAGATGCTTCAGCGGCCATAAATAAAAAAGGTGCAGCATCCAACGAGCGTCCCCTTAAGCCATCCTGACAACAGGAGGGGGAGAACGGCTGCTGCAAATCAAACGTTGTCAATTTGCTCCACCCTAAGGCAGGGTTACTCCAAACATGGACCCCTCAGCCATTTCAGAGGGGTCCTTTGATTCTGAGCAGCTAATTGAAAACAGTATTGATCTGGTTATTGAATAAAGTGTGTCCATCTTGGGCAAATTTCCACAGAAAACAGATTAAACTATCTGTTATCAGTTATCAGCCGCGTGCTTCTCCAGGAGACCAAAGTCAGGAAGATGAGAAAATTGGTAAATACTGACGCAATCACTACATCAAGACCGGAATAAATCCTGGAGAATAGGGCTTGACTTTGGTGCAGGTTTATTTTCAACGCAGTTTTGAGGATTTACTCTTGGCTACCACCACACCAGATTTCACCTGAATATGGCTAAAAATGTCAGAGTAATGGTAAATTATTCATTTTAGCAGTGGCAGCCATCTTGGATTTAGGATTTGGATTCAATATGTGATGGAGATCCTTCAGCCTAAAATGTCTTCAATGGCCGAGTTGCAGTTTCACATTAGCTCTAACAGCCATTTTGAATTTTTATTTAGCATTTAGAATTTGTCAAAGCTTGTTCTTGGCTAACACTATATTAGCTTTCAGCTTTATGAGACTTAAAATGCACTCAAAAAACAGATTGTTGGATTTACTTAACTCAGTTATGTCAAGTGGTTCCACTTAACTTTGTTGAGTAAGTACAACATAACTTTTACTATTTATTTCAATGTAATTGTGCAAGGTGCTTTAGATTTACTCAACTAAGTTAATTTAGTGAAACCAGTTGACATAACTTGGTTAACCCTCTGAGGTCTACGCCCGCTCCTGAGCGGGCAAAGACGTGATGCATTTAAATGCCTACTGCAAAAAAAATG
>JAUBOC010000019.1:1449161-1469869 GCA_032275365.1 Anablepsoides cearensis | reverse complement strand
TTTATGACTGTTTTTTGTGACAAACATGTATGTGTTCCGATCACTCTATCACAGAAAAATAAGAGTTGTAGAACTTACTGAAAACTCAAGACAGCCATAACATTATGTTTCTTTACAAGTGTATGTAAACTTTTGACCACAACTGTATATGTCTATGATTCTGGTTGAAATATAGAACTTTATTTTTGATAGATTGTTGACTAATTATTTGTGAGTTAACATTGCCTTAATGGACAATAATTTAAAAAAGTGAACAATTAAAATTATGTTAAATGTGATACGTTTGCAAATGTGTGTGCACCTAAGGACAAATGTTGGTGCAACCAGTGCAAAAGGTTAGTCAGTCGCTTTAAGCTGGACTGAAAACATTTTAGACATTTTAAGTTTGATTGATTCTATGGAGGAGATATGAGGAAACTTCACTTCCTGTTTGGAAAACAATATTCAGAGCTCACATACACGGAAGTGAAAAACTTGTTTTACAGTCCTGTATTGATGTTTAAAATTCAAAAACGTAAAGGTTTAGACTCAGACGGTGTGACATCATCATCACACGCTAAGTTGTGTGAAAACATCACATATCAAACATTTTGGGAGAAATGAATGTCCAAATAATAAGTGTGCCTATTCCTCAACTATAACATTATAATTATATTTTAAAAAAGGCAAAACTTTTACTGACTGCCATATTACTATTTAAAGAACTAACTTTCCAAAGTAAAACCCCTGAATCCTTTTGTCCCATTTACTGTCAAAGAAAAACTAACCCACGTAATAAATTACACCAGATTAATAGACATGATTATAAATTCAATTTCTACAATGGTTATATTTTTTTCATTTTCTCATTTTTCCAAGGACAAAGCACCATGTCACATGTTAGAAAATTTACATTTTAAAACAGGCAGGATCTTTCTACTTTATAAATTTTGAATAAGCAAAGCTTTATAACCTTCCATTTAGAGCTGAAAACAGGGGGAAAAGTAGGCTGTATATGAAATATAGAAGAGAAATGCGGTGGTGGAGGATGCTTTTAGATCTATAAACATCAAATCAAATAGAAAATAAAAAAAATGTGTCCTAGGTAGCTTAATGATAAAATAATCGTTAGAAGATGCAAAGAAGCCAAAGGCAGCAAATGAGCTTAATGTGCCTTAAAATGGATTAATCTTCTATAACTAAATGAAAACCAAGGGAAGAGTACTTCATCATGCAGGCATGCAAGGAATAGCAAGTAAGAAAACTTATTAAAACTTGCACTAAAACTTCCATAAGTGAGTCAATACTTTTAAAGTGCAAGAAGAAAAAAAAAAGTCACTTTCGAGGGAAAAAGACAAATGACAAAGTAGTCTTATTATTCCAGGACTGGCTGGTGATATATTATCTCTTCATTAAATATTTGTGTTGGATTTCTGCTCTAATTAGTCAGCTTACGTGTCTCTTTACACTCAGAGTTGTGTCACTTTCAGGTAGAACTGTCAATGAGCCCGGGGTGGCAATTTAGGAAGGAATTTTGCGCAGCATTCAGTTTGACATTTTTCCTCTTCGCTCACTCAAAACGAGGAATCAAGAGACATCTTCGACATTTAGGAGGCCCAAACTGTTCTCGGGGCCGCGGCGCCTGCCATCCTGACAAACATCAGCTCACTCAGCCAATAAAAAGGACAGAAGAACATCCAGGCTCTGCTGTCATCTGCCTGACAAAATCAGCATATTGAGCGTTTCCTGCTCCGTCTTCAACACTTCAGAAAACAAGGAGGCTGAGGGATTATCCCAGCTCAACCGTGCAGCTCGACTCTTCTGCTCAGTGGACCTGCTCTCACGTTGGCTTTTTGTTCAGTTGGTAAAAATTAAAACTCAACGTTGAAACTGTAGGTCTTTATTCTCCAAAGCAGCTGTGATACTTCAGGATGTGAACACAGACCTCATGTAGGGTCAGCCTTTGGTTCCAGACTCTGGGAACTGGGTTTGTTCAATAAAACCGTGTTTAAATATTTCTCCCTCATCTTGATCTGTTAATATTTAAGTAGTTTCTTCTCTATGGGTGTATTCACACCTGACATGGTCAGTTTGTTTCCCTCGTTGGTCCGACAGGTGCAGGTGTGCACACGCTCATGTGAACCAAACATCCGGGCCGAGACCTTCTTTTGAAGTGATCTCGATCTGTTTCAATGAAAATGCTTGAGTGTGAAAACATGCATCTTTCTGGACTTCACAAACCATCATTGCTAAGTGTCATGATAACAATTAGCCCTTCAGTGTTGCTAACGCTAACACCGCGCTATAAACGATGAGCCAAAGTGAGCGCATTTGTCAATGCCGTCCCAAAATTTGAAGTATATCATCGTGAAACCACAGCTGAATGAGCTGCTCTTGATATTCTTAATAGTCAGTCGTATTATCATATTAGCAGCACCATCTTTATTTCCAGGTGTGCTCTGCTCCGCCCCCAGCATTTCTGTCCAATGGAAGCAATGACTGTCACCTGTGTGGCTTTGTTTATAAATTATAGTCTGCTTGCAACAAACACAACGTGAATGCAAACTGCACCAAATGAAAAAGAATTTTAAAAAAATCTGTTTTTGGTCCAGATCAAACAACTGGAATACATTTTATGGCACCTGCAGAAGTCTTTGGTTTTGTGTCATCTCCACTGTCCTGCTGTGTGGTCCAGAGGTCTAAAAGATCTAAATAAATTACAAATTGTTCAAAACAAAACTGTGAGATTAGTTTCTATGCACAGAAATCTATCATGGTTAAAGGTTGAAGACTGATAATCAAACTTGTTTTTTCATTTTTTTATAAAATTTTAATTTTGCATAAACCTTTAGTTCATTTTCTCAGTTGTTGCCCACTTCAAAACACACATGATTCTGCAATAAGTCTGACGTTTGCCTTGCCTCTACCTAACACTAATCAGTTGTGTACAGAGCCAATGATAATTGAAACATATTATCTTTTGATTTAAAACTATCAGACAAAAACTAACAGCCTTTGTTCCACCAGTGGGCAAAAACTGTGTTTCTGCCTTTAAACGTTTCCATATGCTACCAGGGTCTTTTATTTTGAAAACTAGGGTGTCAGACGACTTCCTCCGGTTCTTTCCTTTACTTTGACACCTGTAAAAGTTGAAAGTTGAAACTGTAAAAATGTTAAAGGGCTTTTAAGGAATTTCAGGGCGACTGTTAGGGGGTTAATTATACTTTTTCATTTTAAGTTTCAATTTCAGTTTCAATTAAGTTTATTTGTATAACACCAAGTCACAACAGCTGTTGTCTCAGGGCACTGTATACAAAAAAACAAAGCCTAAGCCTATGTCTATGTCTGATTGGTTATGATAATACATTATCCTCAACATGAAGGGGAGGGGCTGCTAGCAACACAGGCTACCAGTGCCGACTCTACCCGCATGCGCAGAAAAATACCTGACGTCTCATTCATTCAGTGGTGTTTACAGAAGTAGCCTACTGAAGCTATTTTTATTTTATTTTATTTTTAGCATCTGAAGTTGCTGTGCAGTCAGAGCTGATTAAATAATTATCTGACCTGCTTATTTAGATCAGTGTTTCTATCTGAACCTGCCTCTGACCGGATGCTCCGGTGCAACATTTTGTTAATTTTTGGAACATAGCGTCATGTTCAAACTAAAGTATCCATCGAGTTACTTTAGCATTGAGCGCTCGACATTACTATCATATTTTTCTGTGGATTATCAGTCACCAAAAAGACGAAACAACTAAACTTCTGTTCTGTTTCTAAAGACAAGATTTACTTCATGACTTTAGGTTAGTGCAGCTAAATGCAAATTAAAAAATAAGTGGCTTTATTCTAAGTTTTATTTTGTTCTAAAGTAAAAGCATTGCATATTCATAGTTTGTTTTTGTTTGTTAGCGTTTCCCCTATTTTACTTTTTGCGTAGGGGAAAACACTGGTGTTAATTCAATAGAAAAGAATTGATAAGTGAACCGTTAAAATATCGGATCGATAACCAGTACAGATAAGAGTAGTAGTATCAATAAAACCTTAACGATACCCATCCCTAGTAAAGAGTTTAGCAACTCTAAAGGCTACAATCAAACAAACATGATGTGAACTCTATTTAAACTAAAAAAGCCTCATCACTTCTGCTATGTCTGTGTTTTATTATTAAAAGCTGAAAGTTGTGTCAACTCATCCTAAATGTTTTCACACAAAGATAATGGGTTAAAAATCAAAAATTTGGTACAAAATCAGCCAGTAATTCTGATGCTACAGAGTTAGTGTCAGTTTAATCATTTATAAATGGGTAATAATGAACATATGTGTAAATCTGATAGTATTTGGTGTTTATTCAGAGTGACGTCGGTGCAGCTCTGACTCCTTCTTGGCACCTGAACACTCGGGATGTTTATGCTGCCAAGTCCTTATTTATCCCGACTCATTTTAATGTATGCAACTGTTAGTGAGCTGGAAACGATCCATCCAGCTCCAATAATTAAACTCTTAGTCTCCCTGATAAAGATCTGCCACGGCTGTTGAATTATCAAACAAAGCCGGCGATCAGCTAAAAGTCAAAACAGACATTTGTGTCCGCGCTCTCCGGGTTAATAGTAGCTTATCCTGCAAGTATTTGGTCAACATGACGGCAGACTGCAGAGGCTTACAGTGCTGCGCTCAGAGCGAGGAGGTAAACAGTCAAATTGCCGACATTAGCACAAGAATATCCACAACAAATTGCTCCTGGCAAGAAGCTCAGCCCATTATCTGATCAGATTTGACCACACGTTCTTTTTTTTCAGTCCTTCCAGCTGACAAAAAACAGCAGAAGTGGGTAATGTGGCAGCCTCGCTGACCTCAGACTGTCAGAGCGGGAGGGGAAAAGGTTTCCAGCACTCAGCGACTCCTCTTTCCTCCCACTCCGGAGTTCTTAAGTCAGGTTCATGGCAGAGGCTTCATGAATAAGCCTTAATGTGACAGAGAAATTGAGGCTCACTTTCTGTGTCTGACTCTGCCAACAGTGTGATGATATCAACGAGTAGATGGCGCGAACGCACAGACTCCAAAGAGTGGATTATAGGGGGGAGATAAGGCTATCCACTGTAATTAAGCCCTATCTCTGTACAGCCACTGAAGAAAATAAATCACCCTTCAGAGCTTGCCAGTGTTGAAATGCATGAACAATTATTCAGTAATTAATCGTTATACATACAGGCTCCAAACACTAATAGGACATATTTTAACTACAGCATTATAGTTCTGTTAAATTAAATTAAATCTGAATGCATTTATGATCAATGTAATAGATCACCTATTTAACCTTTTTTAATCACTAATGTAATTGCATTAGCTCCGTTATCAAGCATTTTATGATGTGCTCCATGTTCGTTTCCAATTGCAGCCAGGAATAATTGAAAATGGAGATCCGGAGGGCGTGGTTCCAGACCCACAGATACTGAACCTGGAGGATTCGGATCAAATATGTGACCCATCAAATCAAAATGAGCATTAGGTCAATTTTAGTCAGAATGACCTAATTACATTTTCAGATTCATGGATTTAAAAGCTATTTTTTGATACCTGGATGGTTGTGATAAGCAGATCCAGAGGTATAAATTAATTTGTCTTGTTGGTTATGATAATACATTAATATTTCATCTGAATCCTAATTTTATGTTATTTTGATTAGGATTTTTTTATTTTACTATAAAAAGTGAACTTCAAATAGTAATTGAATATTGAGATTTCCCAGCTGGAAAGAAACAATAACTATGGTAGCTCACAGGGAAAATCTGAAAAATTAAAGTCTTTTTTTCCAGAAAATCAGTTTTTTTTGTTGCTACTGCTCAAAAAAGTTTTTATAGGATCATATTTCACACAGTTCATTCAAATGATACCTTCATAAGGCATTTATTCATTATATTTTGACAAAATACAATTTTTGCAAGTGTTTAATTACAACACTATCTATTTCTCCAAATACCACTTTTCAAATTAATCCTCATTTTGATGTGATGGGTCACATATAGTCATAAAACCCTCAAACTTTAAATATATTGTTGAGTTTTCAAAGCATCTGTTCTTTTTTTTCAAAACACACACGTTGAACTGTTTTTAATTAAAGCTTGGATTAACCTCTAACAGGTTGAGTGACAGCTGAACACCTAACAGTTACCTGAGATTTACAGCATCACCTGTTGGAACCCCGGCTGCTGCCTTCAGAAGCACGTTGGGTTTAAAGCAGCAGAGTTCCGACTCTCAGAGCGGAGAATAAAATCAGCTTCAACAGCAGCGGCGCCTCCTAATGAGGTTAATTTAGGTTATTTGCTGATGCAGCACAAGTTACAGAACTCTGAAGCTTTTCTCACAGCTAAAGTTTATTTTACTCCACTGATGCTTGTTTGCGTTTTATCCAGTTTGTTGAGCTTGTTTCCTAAATTTACTTGTTTTTGTTTTGTTTCTCACTGAGCTGCGACTGATGGGAAACTAGCTGAGAGAAAAAAATGTAAAAAAAAATCCTCAAAACTGCAGGAAAACTCAATGTTTGTCTTCTTAGTGAGCTGCTGGAGAAAGTTTTAATTATCAGATTAATCTACTTTTACTTTTTGTTCACATGGAGGAATAATGCCCAAAAAACTTTACTCTTGGGTTAATTTATTTATTTTTTAAATCATTAAATTTTAAGTGAAGGTTTATATAATAATTTATTGCACTTATATTTTTTTATATTTTCATTTCAATAAAAAATTTAAAAATTCTCATAAGTTGCTTGTTGTATTTAATATATTGCAGTTTTTATTATTATTATTTTATTAATTAACTCAAAATTAAATTAAAAATGTTGATAGGAAAGAGTTATACTTTGTGTTTCATGTAAAATTTGATTATTGAAATTGAATAAAAGAGAAAAATAAAACATTTTAAATACATATTTTGTGTCAAACTTCCAAACTTTTTGCTTAAAAACTAATAAGAGAACTAATATTAACTACAATCTTGAACAGAAGAGCAGAATTATTAAAAGGGACATTTTTAGTTGCTTGAGAAAAAGTTAAAATGTAAATTATTCCCACACGTCATCAGTAATTAATTGAGAGAAACCAGGAAAAGCAACAAGTCGTCAATTTTTTTTAGCTTCCAAACTAAGTGACCAACTTTAATCTGATCAGTTTCACTGTAACATTGCTTCTTTCCTCTGCAGTAAAACCAAATTTACTGAAAATATTTGTCTGAGAGCAACAAAGGACAAATCTTTCCTCACACTAAAACTGCCTCTGTTTGTTATTTGATCAGATTCAACCCTTTCTGAGGCTCGTGCACGTTTTCTTTTTGCTTCATGACAAATCTCTTCTAGGTCCACATTAGGCAGTCCGGACTTAAAGGATCACAGACATGAATAAAACAGAAGTTCCCTTTGAAACAATGTGACATTTCCACATCAGCTGGAATGAAAACATTGTGCTACGCTTGATGTGTTTATGTGAAACTGAGCCCGGCTCGGAGACGCTGCGGCGTTTGATGTGCTGCTGAGGGTCTGAGTCACTTGACCAGCTGCTGTTTCAACGGGCAAAACGTCTGAAATCCTTCTAAACTGTGTGGTCAGTGGCGAGCAGAGACATCTGATGCTGCACGTACAGGAAATGTGATTTAGAACAATAATACTCGGGTTTCAGTCAAATGCATCATTAGTGGAGGGTTTTACAGCCTTTGGTTTCGTTTTTTTAAATGGTTTCAAAATGAAATAAAAAAACATTGTTCAACTCATTTATTGGGGTTAGACTAAGGTTTTGGGGTAACCTTTTTTTTCTGTAAATGTTTAAAGATGGCAGCTTAGGTCTATGTCTGATTGGCTCTAACTGGAGAATTTCTCTCTGACCCCTGCATGTATGCAAAGCACCAATGCACCAGAACTCAGAAGTCACCAATTCAGATGGAGCCCCCTGCTCAAATATGGGGTCTACTGTAAAACCGTTGTCTGGTGCAGTGTAGGTCAGACACATCTACTGTCCTGACAAATTTCATGATGCTAGGTGCGACCCAAAACTGCATTGTTTTTGGTAGGTTTATGAGGGGTGGGGGGCTCATTGGTGGGCCTGATGATAGCTCTTCATCAGAGCTAAACAACAACTAAAAATCTGAAGTATCTATAGCTGCGTTTCCATTACAAATGTGCGCAAAACTTTGTTTCACAATGCGGTGTTTCCATTAGGAAAGAAATGCTATTGAAATCACGTGTAAATATGCTTGTTCTCACGATATTCAAGCATGTCGCTGCCACCACACTAGCGCTCAGAGGAGATGTGGGCGTCTTATCGAGACTTTCGAGCGTCAAGCCCCTTATACCTGGGAGCGGATACGTATGTGGCGTTTTTGGGAAATTGTAGTCAGTGAGTTTACTACTTTATTTTATAACTACTACTACTTCCTGTTGTCTCTTTCTCTTCATCTTCTTTTCGCCAGTAGAAACAGCCGGTTCTTGATCACGTGACTCCCATGATGCGAAAAAAATGTTTCCATTACAGTTTTGCGAAAAACACCAATTTCGATACGGTTGGAAAACCACCTCATCCTAGCGCAAAAACATTTTGTCGAAAAACGGAAGTTTTTTCAAAATTGACGTGTTTCCATTGAGCAAATTTATTTTCAAAATTCCAATTTGCGCATTTTCCTGCTCAATGGAAACACAGCTAGTGTTGAATAGTTTTTGACTTATAGGCATTTTTGTATATCTAGACACCCACTTTTCAGATGGAGCCCCCTCCTCGAATATGGGGTCTATTGTAAAACTGTTGGCTGGCGCAGTGTAGGTCAGACACATCTACTGTCCTGCCAAATTTCATGCTGCTAGGTGCATCCCAAAATTGCATTGTCTTTGGTGGGAGTATGAGGTGTGGGGGGCTCAATGGTGGGTCCGATAGATAGCTCGTCATCAGAGGTAAACAACAACAAAAATCTTAAGTATCTATGTTGAATAGTTTTTGAGCTACAGGCAGTTTTGTATGTCCAGACACCAATTTTTCAGATGGAGCCCCCTCCTCGAATATGGGGTCTATCTTAAAACTGTTGTCTGGAGCAGTGTAGGTCAGACACATCTACATTCCTGCCAAATTTCACGTTGATCGGTGCAGCCATTTCTGTGCTACGGTTGATCACAAATCTTGAAAAAAAATGTAAATTTAAAAAATAAACAGTACGACCCCCACTTTGTGTGTAGGGGTCTGACTAATCCTCTGTCTTATATTGTTCTTTTCTATATAAAAGAAGAAATGAACAGAAATGCTTTCACTATTGTTTAAAAACACAAAAAGATTTATTTGCAAAGTTATTATAAAAATAGCTCTTTAAGTTGAGTTATTAGTATACATTTGTTTTCCGAGTGATTAGAAGAGATGAATTGACAGCACAGCCTACATGCTGTTCCTTCAACTTTAAACACAAATATTCTTTGTTGCTGAAGCTGGAGAGAAAAACCTCTCGAAGGTCAGAAATCTTGCATCAAACTAATCCAGACATTGATAAAAACTGAACTGTTCAACAATGCGTCGGCATACATTCCCCAAACTCTCCAACTTTTTCTGTTCACCTTCCGTCCACCTTACCTCCAGGCAGCTGCCGAGCCGGGCAGGAAGAAGGACAGACGAGCATTTCGCCAGCAGCACAGAATCACTAGATTTAAGTCGGTTACTGCTGGACTCCTCTGGAGAATGACAATCACCAGGAAACAAAGACTGCATGATGGTTTGACTGACAGTCTTTTATGTCTGCTCACTACAAGGTCACATGTACCCCCAAATAGAAAATAGATGTGAGTGATCTCCAGTTTCTTCAAAGAACGTCCTTCGCGTGGGATTGAGCTCTGTGTTTTTTGGTAAAATAAGGAGCATGATTTATGAGCGCGCACCACCATCAAAAAGGAGCCAAATGGCATCGGAGTCAAATAATCTAAATATAATTGTGTGACTGCTGCTATGTCAACTTCAACCTTGTCTCATAAATGTCACGAGGAGGAAATGTTCGGAGGTTAATTTCATTATATTATCAAGAGAATAAGGCAATTACTAACAAATGACAAAAAAGGGCGATTCGGAAGCCATTCTGAGGATAACTGACCGTGCTATGTCCTCTCGGCAGGTGGCTATTCATAATACAGCAGGTGATTCATATGAATTATTTCCTACCTGTCATTCACTTTGCTCTGCAGCCGGAGTAATTGTAGTCCTGTAGATCTCACTTTGGCTCCTTCTGCAGGATTCTTGGGTGACCTTCCTGGGTGTTTCTGTCCAAGCAATTATCTGTCAACATTTGGGAGAGAAAGAAAAAGTAGGAAAACCTTCCAACAAATATTGCTCAATAAAAAAAGGAACTGTAAAAGAAACAGGAAAGTTGTTTTGCATCTAATTTGAGGAGATATTCTGCTTTACGACACGTCGTAGAACAGAGTCGGGATTATTTTCTTTTTGTAAATTATCACATAAAAGTCAATTACTTGTGGCGCTAACTTCCACACGCTGCCTCCACCTGATAAAACTGGTATTGTGCCCGTCGTTATCCACCGGCCTCTAAAAAGCACCAAAATGCATCAATCTGGTTTTCATAGCGAGTGCCACGGAACCGTGTTTTTTTTTTTTTTTTGTTTTTGTTTTTTTCCCCCCACATATGCTTATTCAATATCCCGGCAATAAAAAACCAGCAAGACCTCAATTTGCCTTGGAACGTTTAATCTCCAAAAGGAAACGCGTCCACACAAAGCAGCGAGAAGCTAAGTAACAGCACAGGGTCATTTGGCGCCGATGAAGTATTGGTAAAATGAGTTTCCATGGAGACTAATATGCTGGTAGCTAAAGACAGAGCGGCGCTCTGGTATGAGTGAAGTGAGCTGTGGGGCACGAAGATAAGTGCACACAAAGAGACACAATGTCAGCGCAGACACACACCTGTAATCAACACACACGTTTACAGGCGGCGGCTTTAACGAGGAGGAAAAGGTTTTAATCAAAACATGAAAATGACAACTTCAATGTGTTCAACTGTTGGATTCAGGCTCTGCACATGGAATAATATGGATAATAATTCTTTCATCAAAAAATATATGTTTAGATGAAGTCTTAAAGGTGTGTTGAATTATTTTTCCAATATGGCCTTATTATAGTCTAGTCTTAGCGATAATTATTATATATTTTTTTTGACGTTCTTTAAGACAGATCAGTCAAAACGTTGGTCTTCTGTTCGAACAGAAGACCAACAAAAAGTGTAAAAACAAAAATGATTTAAAGTTAGGGGCAGATAAAAATGAGCAGGTGTTTGTTTTATTTTCTGACACCTGATCGGTTCTTCCTGCATATCTGAACTGAGACGTTTTTTAAAACGCAGCCAAAAGCAAAAAACCCTTTCTGAGCGTTGGCAGACCTAAATATATGTTATCAGGCGCAGAAAAAGTAAACATTTTATACCATGTTCCCTTAAAAATTATGTCTATCTACAGCCAGAGGTATTATTTTATTTTAGGTGGCAGTTTCCAGTCAGATGAAAATATCAGACGCTGCGGAAAAACAAAGATAAAACTAATGTACAAAACTAAATAAATCCATTATTTTTATGTGTGAATACAGAGAAAAGACAACAGAAAATATGATTTGTAGTTTATTGAAATAAATAAATTAAAGAGTAGAATAACGTGTCAGCTGTTTCCTGTCTTTGTGAACCTTCAGGTCTGATTGGACCTTCAGGATTTCGACCCGTCAGTAGCTGGAGCTGTGGCGCACACCGTCACAGAGCAGAATGGGATGAAACCCCCTAGTTAGGATGAGATTACACTGTAATTCCGTCATCCCCAGCCCTGGTCCTGGGGACCTCCTACATAGCACGCTGCAGACGCTTCTCCTCTCCAGCAGACCTGATCCCAATGAATGGGTCATTATCACACTTCTGCAGAGCCTGATTAAAAGCCCAAAGAGCTGACCCATTTATTTGAATTAGGTGTGTTGGAGCAGGGAAACATGTTAAACATGCAAGGATTGGGGGGGTGTTGGGGAGCAGGACTGGGAAATACAGCTCTAATTAAAACAGGGTCTGCAGTTTTAGATTTGAACGGTTATAGGAGCAGTTTATAAATCACTTCTGAAGACTCAGATTTCCTGCACCTCCAACAGTTCAGCAATAAGACTTGGTCCTGAACAATGTAGCGGTTGTTTCTCCTCCCTCCAAATGTGTTCTGTTCATGGTGGGAGTCCTCACAGATCCACATGAACCCAGAACCCCTGTAGAACCAGGCTGTTGACAGGAGCCATGTTTCCATCCAACTGGAATGCCAATTCTGACGGAACTTTTAAAATGTTGCAAAAACAAATGCAAGTTCAGCACATTTCCGTCTACTGTTTTGAAGGGAATCAACCAGGACAGACAAAGCATCTTTCATCACATAGTTGTAAGAAACAGGAAGTAAAGGTTGCAAACTAGCAGGACCCCACATCACCCCAAGTTCTCAGGAATGTGTTGCTGTTGGTTGTATATATTCTGTCATATCAACTAGTATTGATCTTACATGTTTGCAGATGAAGAGAAGGAAATGCATTTCTTTTGGAAATATTCAGGAAGACGTCAACAGAGGAAACAGCTGATCAATCCGGAGGTAAATGTTCACTACGTCAGAACTTTGTTTCCATCTTTGCACCTCAGCTCTTTTTCAGAAAACCCCAAAACCAGCTCAAGCAAGCATTTTTTTTGTGCAAAATTAATGAAGGTTTATCAAATACGTATAATCTTCTCCATCAATCATTTCTAATGCAATACTTCAAAATGCACATTAAAAACACACTGATGGAACCACAGCTTCAGATTTATATGATGTCACTGAGCTGTGACTGTTTGTGAACAGAATTCAGCAGAGTCTCCAAAATGTAGCTTAAATTTTGAACATGTTAAAAAATACTTTGACAATTGTTAGAAAGTTGTTGTGGACAAATCTGCCCATCTTCATTTCTAATCTGTACTCCAGGAGATTAAATCATAAATGTGGGAGCAGATGTGGAAATACGGTTTTGCAAGTTGTGCACATAAACACAGGCTCAGAATTCAGTGAGAATGCCAAAAAAATAATCTGTGTATTTTGAGCCTACAACAGTCACAACCTAGTGAGATATGTTCCATTACACTTTTGGTTGTAGAAATTTTAAAATCTGACTTAATTAGTTTGTCTTGTTTTAGTTTTATTTTACTGTATATAGATTTTGTTTTTATGAATGAAATAAAAAAACCAAAACTGGTTTCTCAAATTTGCAAAATGTTTACTTATTAACCAGCTGCCTAATAGGGGTGTAAGAAATATCAATACACTAAAATATTGCAATATTTAATTTCCCAATACTGTATTGATTCTCTAAAACCATTTATAGATTTTTAATTAAGGTTTAAAATGTAAACTTTCATGCCAACAGTTCATTTTTATGTTGTAGTTTAGCCTCTGACCACTAGTTGGTAGCAGTCAGCCAGACATTTGGCTCCTCCCCTCCTAAGGAGCCAGAGAGTATAACGGTAGCTCAAAGTTAGCATTGTGAGCAAACATTAGCAAAATGCACCGATGGTTGAGCAACACCCGCTGCCTTCTAAGCTGAGGTAAGGTTACGTATCAGCCGTACTGCCTAAATGTATTATTAAAGTGCCTGTGACATGCCTATCCTTCAAATACAAAAAGTTAAAGAAAATATCTTTATTCTTAAGAAAATTAGCATAGTACACATGATTTTACACATTTTGTCTCATAACTGGCGTATTTTCTTTTGGATTCGACTCAGCCAAAGTGAAACAGGAAGTAAAATCAAAGGGGAACTCTTAAAAAACAAAGACCAGAGAGTTTGATTTATTAAACAATATTATTTAAACTTTAACACTTCTTCATCTCTTTTTGATAGAAACTTAAAATAATCTAAAGAAACATGAGATTCTTCTCCACAGTCTGTGTTGTTAGCTTTTGTAACAGCACTCTGTTTACATGCAGACATTCCCCTCTGACATCACTTCCTGTTTCTTCACATGTAAATATCTCAACAACTGTTCATCTCAGAGACGTGAAATTTCTTTTGCAATATTTTATTAATGTTCTCTTTCCAAAAATGCATTCATGTTTATTACAAAAAAATGATGCACAGGAACTTTAAAGATCCCTTTTATTAGCTTTTTCCCATCACAGCACTGAATAGAAAATAACGGCAAACAAAACATTTAATTTCAACCTCATGTGCAGCATCAAATGTATAAAATACATCTAAAGTGCAATATTTTGGTAATATTTCTGATGTGCAATTTTTTTCAAAAAACTATGTAAATTTTGTAATATATATAGAAATTCTTTTATTTTTTGTTTAGTGTACATTTTGCCTTTTTATATTTAACTTGTCTATTTTATTTTATTGTTTATTTTTTATCTCATCTACAAAAAGTATCTTGGAGAAGAAAATCCAATTTCATCATAATGTAAATTATAATGACAATAAAGGGGATTCTGATTCTGATTTGACTGCTGGAGGTGGTTATGTATTGGTGGAGAAAGGTGTTTGCGCAGCTCGATCTGTAGGTCAACAGGAACGACTGTAGAGAAAAACAAACTGTAGAAAAACCCACCTCCCTCCCACTGCTGCAGCTGCTGTCATTGGTTACAAGGTGAGACACTAATACGCACCTGAGAAAAGTATTGATGTGATCGAGCAGAAATTTTTGCTTATCACTACAATATCAAGTCACCTTGTTCTTTTTTTTCCCCTAATCAAATGTCAACAACATTGCTATCTAAGCCTGATATGAGGCCATTAAATCTTTGTTTCAATCCATGATGCTGTGGACTGCATTCTAATGCTCCTGATTCCAGGTTGCTCAACTTAAACTTCCTGATTGTGTGATCAGAGGAATAAAAGCTACAAATCAGCTCGGAGGTGAAAATATGCAGGTTGAGACGTGCACGCGGGCTGAGATTTAGTAGCAGGAGCTTCTGTTTTATCACTGGGTTGAGGGAGAGGTTGAAGCTATTGACACACAGAGGTACGGCTAAGCCACTTCACATCCCAATCGATCACAGGTTCACTCCACTACAAGTGGCATTCTCCTTATAAACTGAGATTTTACTGCCTGCACTGCCTTCCAGAACCCAGGCTCTTGGCTTGGTTTCTGGTCCAGCACTAGATTCAGTTAAGAGCACCGCGCAGTCCTCTCTCTCTCTTTTTTAAGTCCTCCTTTGTTCCTCGATCAAAACTCGGTTTGAGAATGTTTTGTTGCTCGGTGTTTGGCTGCTGCAGGAGCAGAAAACAGATGGCTGGCTATTTATGGACGGCGCTGCAGAATCCAGCTCAAATGAAGTGCTCTTTCAACAGGATTTTAGTGGTTTTAATTCCTGCACAGGGAACCTCATAAAGCCCTGGACCAGGAACTTTTAAATGGCCCGTGACAATGAGATTATAAAAGATGGTTTTTAAAGTATCTGACATTAGCAGAGTGAATTTGAATGCCTCCCTTTTTTTTACTTTCTTTAACTGCGGTTAATCTCTCCCGGGAGGACACCCATTAACCTGGACCAACACTCTGCCCCCCTCCACCCCTGATTGAAGCTGCAGACAGGCCTCATCTATTTGCACTCCTGATCTCTGTCACTCACGCGGTCACGTAATTACTGTGTCTTCACAGGTTACATGGTGGATGTTTGCTGCATTGTAAGCAGACATTAATTACAGGAGGAATTGCTCAGAGTTAATAAGGCTGTTTAAAACAGAGGCTCTGTGGACGGTTACCATGGAGCCATGTTTGTGAATTAGACGGGAATAAACCGGCCTGTTTGTGCTCCTGGATGTAAATAAAATTCAGGGGGCACCACGATAAGCCATTCATGACATCCTGTCTGGCAGGAGGTGACAGTTTGAAATTACATTAATCCTTATCTATTCATTATGAAATTTGTGCGTCCACATGTAGATGCGGCGACGCCTTATCGCCCCGAGGTGCCTCGGCTGAATTCAAATTGATTTCTATCTCTGCGGAATCTATTGCAAATTCCTCTCGTGGCCAGCAATGCAGAAGGCAGTGACTGCTGCTCACGGGTCAAGTCAGATTAATCTGGGGCTATCTGATGGGCCCATCCCGGAGCTGCGCTGTATGTGAGAAATAGCACATTTTTTTAGATTACAGCACTCCCTCTAAAAGCCTTTAGCTGTAAGCGCGTGTCTTTCAGTAGTTTAGAACAGAGCATTCATTTCATCTCTGGGCACTTCTTTAAAGGCTATACCACAAGGTGCTATCACTAAGAGGTTCAAGGGCAAAATAAATCAGCGATGACACATCACATCGTTGTTATGTAGGGCACAGGGGTCTCCAGTCTGCAGCAGAAATAAAAAAGAAAAAAGCTCAGGTTGAGAACACCTTTGTGTCTGGAGCTGGATCACATTAACAGTCTGACTCGCTACATTATTAGCAGTGACGCCGCCACGACATGAATAATGCCATTTCTATCTGTGGAGGGGTTACAATCCACTGCAACAGTGGGAGGAAAACTATTATTAACCATAAATCCACGAATGACACAGACAGTACAGATACTGCGAGCTTTCATAAATCCATTAACTGGAGACACAAGATGAGGGGTAAAGACAAAACTGTTTAGATTTAAATGAAAGTAATGGTTAATAATAAATGAGCTCAAACAAACCAATTGTATTTAAACCTTTGCGGTTGCTCTCAAATCTAAAAACACAACAAAAATCATTAAAGACTCAGGTTCATTCACACCTGATGGTCCGGTAGACTCGGTTCAACTGGGGACCAAAACTGCAACATTTGTTTACATTTTCCCTCCCTCACCTGTGGGGGCGCTGCACCAAGAACCACTGAAGGAATCGACACAAAAACCTCAGAAGAATACACCGAACGCAACTTCCTTCTTCACAAAATGTAAACAAACACGGAGTGACATCAGGTTTTAGTGGTTGGAGGATTTATTTTTTGGTAAATCGTGTTAAATAAACAGTCTTTATCAAGGAGCTCAGCATGAGAGGAAGATGAGGAGGAACCGTAGAGAATGCTGTTTTTCACACAAGGAGGCTGAGACGGCCGAGGCGGTGTTTGATTATGGGTTCATCCCCAAACAAACTTTTTCCCTGTCTAAAAGAATAAAACTTTGGATGCCATAAAAAACACGGATGACAACATCTTGCGGACATTTGAGGCAACAGATCTAACATGATATCGCAGCACCAAGTAAAGTTTATGTTATTTTGACTTTCTAGGCAAACAAACTAGAGTTTGATTAAAGCGGACTGAACAGCGGTGGAGTGAATACGTGTTACCTGCTGCCTTCCAATCAGCTGAAGATGTACATCAGGTGTACAAGAAGGATTATAACGACCAGTTTTACAAATTCTGAGCTAAAACTGTTAGTTTTAGTATCTGAGACTGATGGTAATCATCATAACTGATGATAATCACCATAAACTGTTAAGAGTCCGTTCTGTGTTAGCAAAACATCTTATAGACCACTATATTTTTAACAGCACTTTCAGACAATCCTCATCATCATTGGCTGTTTTGGAGTCAATACAAACCAACCTGCTACAGCTAACCAACATAACCCTAAACCTCCGTTAATTTGAGAAGGGGTCTCAATTCTGGGTGAGGTTTAAAGAACGTTGGGCAGCTGGGGGGACATGTAGCACAATCGAAACAAACAGAAAGCACCTAAATCTTTAAATACAAATATTATTTTTAGTCGTAACTCGGTACAGGAAGGTTCTAGCAACACAAAATTTCAACCCTGTACAGGTGGAAGGACGTGCGACAATTCAAATTGCCTAAAACGCCTCCAACTTCAGTTTCTGAATATTATTAGTCATAAATTCAGAAAGGAAAGTGTTAATTGCACCACATTTAAAATCAATAAATTATATTTGACAATAATTTTATCACTTCATCTCTTATTTGCCCCACAAGTCAATCCAACCAATCACATTTAGGACAAACTGCACACAAATATAAATTCCTCTTATGTACTGCAGAGACTTTACTAGATTTTATTAAACTATGAATATAATAGTATTTTATCTACCTGTGTTTTGATTGTTTTGCACATACACCGCTTGCACAAAGTTTGCACCGTCTCCCCATAGTTTTGATCTGGGTTTGTATTCTTATTCTATTTTATTTTTTTATCTAGCTGGTTCTGTTTGTGACAAACCAAGCAAAATAATTTAATTCTGCAATGCATCCCTAATGTTATGTAATCTATATCTGAAATTGTCAAGTAGCAGCTGAAAGTTTGAACTGATCATGTGACAGATCTTAGCATCACTTTGGTCATGATGCCATTTTAAAAGTTTAACAAAAACAATTCCAACTCTGTTATTTCTCATCTGAACCTGAAACTCTGGCATAGAAAGGTGATGGGTGATCTGCATTATTAATGTCGATGGATCAGCGTAATGTGGGAAATCGTTGAAAACCCAAATATCCTCCAACCTCCCCACCTCCTGCTTCTCCATCGTCACCGTGGGATCCTTCAAACCAAGAACTGGAAGGTCAATAAAAGTAAACCATGCCAGATTCTCAGACTGACACATCAAAAGTTCCCTCAGCAGAGCCTCGACGCTCTGCTTTCCTTCCCATTCGACCAATTTAGTGGCGTCCGGGGGGAGCCCCCTAATCCATGGCTCTGAGAGTGCGCTTAATCAACCTTTGATTAAGAGGGAGCATGCCAAGGTGTCCAGCAACATCCTCATCTACCCCTGAAGTCGGCCTAAACTCAAATGGGATTTGTTTGTCCTCACAGCCATCCACGCCTGACGCTGCGTCTCAAATACCTCCGGTCTCAGCGGTCTTCTTTTAGGCCCTTCCTTCGTTCGTTCATTACACACTCGCCAAAAGCAAACGCAGAGCAAACATTTGGTTTCTAATTTCTTTCTTTTCTCTCCTCCTTTCGCCTTTTGTCTTTTTACCCCTCTGTTGTTGTTGTTGTTGTGCGTGTCCCCCGGGCGTCTGGGAATGAATTAAACATCAGTAGGTTGGTAGGAAGGGCACAGCTTCCCTGAAAGGATTGAATGCAGAGCGCTGTTTGAGAGGAGAGGAACAGCGGAGGTGACAGGGGAGGCTTCGTCCACCCATCAGGGAACCACTCTGACCTCTAACATTAAAATTCCTTCATGAATAGTCAGTTTCTCCTCCTCAAGTCTCGGCAAGTAATCGGGGTATCCCAGCATTACAATAAAAAAAGATGTTTATCTTGTGTATTTAAAAAAGCAATTAGTTTGTTATTAGAATTTTGTTCACAGCAGAAATTTAAAGGACACTTGTCTGATTTGAAACCTAATTTGTATTGATTAAAGCGTGTCAGCTGTGTACACATGGAGTCAAACTTTATTATCATCCCTGGATTTTCTTTTTCAGATGACAAACTGAATTAATTACTTTTTAAAAATCACATTACTGTTGTCAAAGACAATCACTTTTTTGTGGATACCGCAGCTTCGGTGGCTTTTAGGTCACAAGGCAACAATGAGTTGAGAATCCGACTATGTGTGTTAGCTCTCAGAGTAGGCGTTAAAGAGTATGCTCACCTACTACCTAGGACTGGGAGATATGGCTGAAAACCTTAAGAGAAGCATTTAATATCAGCTGATGATGATAATTATTGATTAGTTTTAGACAACATTAATCTGATTTTTGTCAAGCATAAAATATCTGAAATCCAGCCAAACGTGACCTTTCCTCTTATCCACAATTTCCTCTTGAGCTGTTGCATCATTTTCTCTTTTCACTCCACACCTTTTTTAAAGCAGATATGAGGTAAAACACGAAACTACTGCCACCACTACACAGGTTTTTTGCTAGCTTAACTTGTTTAGCTGCAGGCTTTTAGCTCTAGTGGTGTCATATTGACATAGAGATGCCTCATTTGACTGTTAAAGCATCCTAAATCAATAAGTAATTTCACATTAACCCTAAGATGGGCACTATTACTTGAATGTGCAGACAGAACGGAGAAAGAAACCCCAGTTTACGCATTTCAAAATAAATCGCAAGTGATTATTTTGTTGGCAGGCATTTTGTAATCTATTAACAGCTTAAAGATTTTATTTTGAAGTTAAATTTAGCTTTTCTGGTGTTTATCTGAAAAGTTCTGGCTTAGTTTAACCACCAGCAGTTAACCAATGAAATTATCGATATAACACGTATCTATCGCGATATACACTCATCAGTCACTTTATTAGGTATGCGTTGCTAGTACTGTGTTGAAACACCCTTTAACCTTCAGAACTTTGGTGGCATAGATTCAACAAGGTACTGGAAACATTCTTCAGAGAGTCTGGTTCATATTAACATGATAGCATCACACAGATGCAGCAAATTTGTCAGCTGAACATCCATGATGTGAATCTCCTGTTCTACCACATCCCAACGGTCTATTGGATTAAGATCTGGTGACTGTGGAGCCATTAGAGTAGAGTGAACTAATTGTTGTGTTCAAGAAACCAGTCTGAGATGATTCACTTTATGACATGGCGCGTTATCCTGCTGGAAGTAGCCATCAGAAGATGGTACACTGTGGTCATAAAGGCATGGACAGGAGGTGGTACACTGTGGTCATAGAGGGATGGACAGAAGATGGTACACTGTGGTCATAGAGGGATAGACAGAAGATGGTACACTGTGGTCATAGAGGGATGGACAGAAGATGGTACACTGTGGTCATAGAGGGATGGACAGAA
>JAUBOC010000019.1:1426086-1449061 GCA_032275365.1 Anablepsoides cearensis | reverse complement strand
TAGCCTCAGTTTCCTGTTCTTAGCTGACAGGAGTGACACCAGGTGTATCTTCTGCTGCTGTAGCCCATCTGCCTCAAAGTTCAACATGTTGTGTTCAGAGATGATCTTCTGCAGACCTCGGCTGTAACCAGTGGTTATTTGGGTTACTGTTGTTCTATCCGTCACTGGATATTTTCTCTTTTTCGGACCATTCTCTGTAAACCCTAGAGATGGTTATTCGTGAAAACTCTGGTAGATCAGTTTGTGAAATACTGCCACGTTCAAAGTCACTTAAATCACATTTCTTCCTCATATTGATGCTCAGTTTGAACTGCAGCAGATCGTCTTGGTCATGTCTACATGCCTAAATGCACTGAGATGCTGCCATGTGATTGGCTGATTCCAGTTTTGCGTTAATGAGCAGTTGGACAGGTGTACCTAATAAAGTGGCCGGTGAGCGTATATTGTTATTGAATTATCGCCCAGCCTAATACCACACCAAATTTAAGCTCCTTATCAATACAACTCCGACCACCAACATCTTACAAGATCTCAGAATATCATAAAACATAAGGTGTGACAAACTGCTGTAACTATTTAATAATTCAAGCTAAGCTAGAGGGCAGTGAGTACTTTGGCTTGACAAACACCACTAATCAGGCTAATGAAGCTAAAAACTGGTCAGCAGAAACAAAATCTCCTCTTCCATGTTTTATTCCTAAAATAAACCCATGAATTCATTCGTAGTAAAAACAATGAACAGAGCTCAAAGGCTGGATATCTGTGCAATTAGCTGCAAAATTGTCCTTTTGTGCTGAGCAGAATGTGCTGAAGCTCAGCATCAAACAGTCACTTCTGCATTAATAGTGTGTGAAACTAAGAGAAAAATAAGGGAAAAAGGCAATATTTAAAGAAAAGGCTGCAGACGCTGACATTTTCACTTGCAGTAATGTGAAATAAGGCTTTTTTCTTTTCCTTTCATTTATATTGTACAAAACATTTTAGAAAGATTTCCTTTTAGAAACGTATCGTAAAGAAAACTTAACATTAAAGTGAAGAAAAGTGATGCTGAGTTAAACTCAAGGTAAGGCAGCTTTAATAAAAAGATTCTGGAGTTGGTCTGTTTGGTCCGTCTCTAATGTATTCTCTGTTTTCATCCCACAGGGTTTAGGATTGATTAATGTTCTGTAAAGATGATGGTCTGTTAGGTAAAACAAGTCCAAGCAAAGCCAAAACAATCCATCTGCTGTCAGCTTTCAAAACTACATTTAGATTATTTTAAACTGCAGTTTTTATATATATATATATATATATATTCCTTTTCTTGCAGAAAGCAGTGTGCACGTGTCCAGAAGCTGCAGACTTTCAGCTTTTATTTCATTTGTTTTCTTTTTAGTCAGGTATAATCAGGCACGGCGCGTTAAAAAAAATCCCGCAGGCAAGTTATGAAGCATTTCAAGGTGAATGATCAGATTTTTTTTTCCCTTCCCTAAGTTGATTATCCAGGAGAAATGAAAAATGAGTCTCATATTTCAAGGCAGAGTTCAGTGAACTGTGGTCATGTGATTAATACCCTTCTCCGAGTCTTTGCCAAAGAACTAATGCCGAGGTTTGGGTTCGCAACAAACATCAGATCTGTGTACGATCAAAACAGGAACAAAAAGTCGAAGGCTTTTCCACAGCCAGAACAGACTCGGTAGGAGTTTGGGTGGAAAAAAAAAAAAAAAAAAAAAAGGAAACATCCATCTCAGCCCGACTCCTCAGTCGGATCTCGCTGCTATTTCTGAGTGGTTCTGATAAACAAAGTGCAGCGCTCGTCCAAGACAACGCCCACAGAACAAAAACACACAGAGTTGCATAAGCTTCATGCATCACGTAACAGTAATAAGTCTTCAACGGTTTTCACAATTAAACCAGAAGCAGAAAAGAAAATTCTGTTGGTGCTGACCACTCGTCATTTTCATCATCTGAGAAGAAAAGGCACAAAGTCACATTTTTACCCACAATTTGTGTTAATTTAAATAAAACCTGCAAATATTTACAGGATGTTCATCTAAAACCGATAATATTTTGAAATTTACCCAATTTATGATGGTTGCCACATCCAACTGAGTTTTAGAAACACAAATAATGTTTTAAACTCGACCGATTTTCAGCAATAGGTGTAAAATCTATTGCTTTATAATCTGAATCTGCCTGTGTTCAATGTAAGAATTACATTAAAGTAGACATTAAATCTTTCCTTTTTCACATTTAAATCCTTCAGTTGAGTCTTCATTAAGTGGAACTACAAAGCTTTGGTCGGAATTCCTCCTTATTCTAACTTTACCAGCTCAATTTGTTACTGTTCCTTTAAGACGCTTCAAGCCCTGCCCCCGCCTGCTTCCAGACCGGTCCACTCCGATTTGAGAAAGGGGCTTATGTTTTCTAGGTTGCAGAAACATTTTCTTTACAATTTAATTAAAAGATGTCAACAAAAGACTTGTCCATCCAGCCTTACATGTTAGAGCCAGAGTCTGACCCAAAACCAGAGAAGAACTAAGACAAGGAAATTGTATTTGGTAAGTCCAGACCTTATATGGTAATTCCATTGCAGATAATTTGACGTAATTGTTCAGAAAACATAAGAAAACAAAGAGAAAACTGAAAAAATCTGACCCAAACAGAAAAAAGATTTCTATTCAACACCAGGAGAGACTAAATTAAACTTTTCTGCAGAGACTCCAAGTCCACAACAAAAAGTATTTAACAGCTAAAAAAGTAGATTTTGCAGGTATGTCCCCTTTAAATCTACAGAATCAGGCGCTATAAACAAAAAAATCCTATAAAAAGTCAGCAGAGTCTCTACGCTCCCACATAAACAGAAGTAAAGTCTAATTAGCCCCCAAACTATATTTTTAAACGTGGCTAACACCTGTGTGGGTTGGTATGGCTGTGTAAACAGGATTAAAGGGTTATTTCATGTAAACCAACAGTCTAGTCATGCCAATTATTTTGGTTTTTGTTCAGCAGTGTTTGGGGAAATCTGTTAGCATGATTAGAATAAAAAGAGTAAAAATAAAAATTAACAATGGTATTAATTTTAAAATGAAGTTAGAATTTGGCTCCTGATTGGACTAATGAACAAAACCTCCAAACTAAGCTGCTTATCGCTGCATGGCCGCTCCAAAAATATCTAAAGCTGCCAATTTAACATTTACCTAGGATGTAAATAAAAAATGTAATCATTTAAACGTATAGCTGGACTGAGTGATAGACCAGATATTAGTCTGCTCCATGCCTCTGTCACATCATTCCATGATGAGGATCTGATTAAATACAGAACAGATTGTATTCATTAAATTTTATTTGTATTTTCTTTTTATTGTACATAGAATTAAATTGTCTTTTCAGAAATGAATAAAGTTTGAAATAAGTAAAAAATAAACAAATAACAGTTCCCAGTTCTCACCTCCTACCATTTCTGCTACATTTTAAACCATAATAATCATATTTGGAGAAGTGACAAGCGAGATGTACATCTTTGATCAATATGTACTGACAAGATGCTGTGTTCACCATGACTCTCAGCTGCTACCACAACTAAATTTATCCTAACATCTTTAAATATGACTGAGTTATGCTCATCTAATGTTGATTAGCTGCAGCAGGTTAACTTTAAAAGATAAATGATTTTTTTCTGCATGTTTTACTGACGTTTTTGGTCAAACCAATGACAGATAATAATCCAGGCCAGCTATTTGACTTACAGCATGAATGTTTTAACTGTAAATAAAATATTTTTCTGTTAAACTCTCTGGTTTTGACACAAACAGTCAAGAAAAGTTGTTATTTTTTGGTGACAGAACATTTTAAAGCTGAACAGGAGGTTATCCAACAGAATCACATCTCTAGTCTTAAAGGCCTCAGGACATGACTCCAACCAAACATTTGCGAAATAATTAAATAAAAAAAAAAACAACTCCGCTCTGAGTTTCTGTACGACTTCTCAAATTTAAGAGAAATGAAAGAAAGAGCTGAATGTTCCTGACTGGACATCATTAGAAGAAGTTTTGACCTTTCGGCAGCTCTCAGGGTCATTCTGCAGTTTGTTTCAGGAGTCTCAAACTTTCCTGGCTTCATGGTGGGCGAATCAGAGACAAGAGGGTTCAATTTGCATAAAAGCTCTGCTTAAGCTCGCTTCTAGCATTTAGTGGAAGTTTCATACCTGGCTCCAACTTTGAAAGAAAGAAAAATATTCCTCAGAGTTTAATTACTGAACGTTGAAGATCCCACTCTTCCTCAATCCTAACAGTAAGAATCTGCACTTTGTTAAATAAAAGTTAGACCACCTACATCTGCTCAGTCCTCATCCCTCCTCATTTTTCCTCCTCTTCCTCGTATCAATTTGTTTCTTTGTTTAGTTTTTTTTTGCATGTCGAATCAAGAGGAGGTTGTCAGAGGAGACAGCTTGCTTGTCTCACACACATGACTGAGATAGCTGCAATTTATAACACAGCAGCCGGAGCGACAGACTTCACTTATCTCAGGCCAGCTCCTCTGCAGGTGCCCTTTCACTCAGCCAATGAGAATGAAGGTTGCAGGTTGGGTTATTTTGTCAAAAGCAGAGGAGCCATTACCAATCTACACTATCCATCCTTCTGTAGGGCACAGAGCTTTTTCCCCTGGCGCAAAGCTGCCGCAGACCCGACTTTCCTCAAAACCGCCTGTCTATCTCTGCACGCCCGGGAAGCTCACAGAGGGGGTTGTTATCACAAAGGGCCAATTTGTTATCCTGGTTTCACTCCATCACAGGAGGCATTATTTGGAACTTTTATCTATCAGGAAAAAGCTGTTAATGTGAGCAGGAAAGTGTGTACTCTGTCATTACGCCACTGAGGCTATTGACTCCATCCTGCACCGACTGGAGCTGAATAAACCCGAGGCAATTACTCCAGCAGAACATGATTGACAACCGCGGCAACGTGAACTACCTTGAACTTTTAAGTTGCGTCCTGGCGGAAACGCCACGCCTGAGCCTTATGTTAATATTTTGTGTTCTAATTGCACAGAGCCACTGATGGAGTAGGTGTTTCCACTGTGGGCGGATCTTCCCATTAGCTGCAGCAGCGTGCGGCCCGCGAGCTCTGACACCAGCAACGCGACCCGATAACGCGGCGTACCTGCAGGATGGCAATATTTCATTAACCTGAGTGCAAAGCCATGATTTATCATTTTCACTTATTACTCCTGACATCTGATCTGATTGACTGGTTTTTTCCTCTAAGTTGAAGTTATTTGTGTGTACATCACTCAGGAGGAAGACACTCGGTACATCAAAGAGGAGACTGAGTCAACCTTTATGCAGCAGCCTCGTTATTTTTTTATTTTGTTTTTTTATTACAATAAACTGACGCTGGCTGAAAGGTGTGGATAACTTTCTGCTCTGCCCATGAAAAAGCTTCCTAATGCCAGATTTTTAAATTGTCAGTTGATTTTTTTAAAAACCCAGAGACTTGTTCATGACAATAAAAACATAGATGTGAGAGGTTTGGTCCTACAGTCTGTTTGATGTACAGCCACACAGCAGCGTTCAGACGTCAGGAAAACTCACAAAACCTCTCGAGATCAAACCTGAGTTCAGAGTAAATAAACATGGCCGACCAGGAAGAAGCAAATGTGATGGTTTGTGAATTATTATTAAGAAATGTCCAAATTCAGGGTCTGGGCCTCTGTCACAGCACCGCGCCGGAGAGGGTCCAGATTCAAAGACTCCTCTGATGCAGCTGACAAAAGTACTTTTTCCCTGATTTGAGTGATGGATCCTTCTCAGACCATCCTATCCCATAATGCATTGTGGGCCAACCAGATTTTTATCGTTTTGTGCTCGTAATGGTCAAAGGTGTCAAATAACTAAGTACAAATACTTTGCTACTTTACTGAAGTAGAAATTTTGGGTATTTATACTTTAGTAATAATTATTTTTCCGCCTACTTTTTACTTCTACTCCTTACATTTTATTTCAATTATCTGTACTTTCTACTCTTTATTTTTTTAATGCATAACTATTTCATTTCTTTTTAACTTTGATTTGTTTTTATTCCATCTTTTCATTGTTCAGAAACAATAAATCAATATAAATCTATCCAGATACATGGATCCTTGGATAGAGTGAGTTTGATTGTGGTTGGATGAGAAGTGTAAATTTAAACCATTCTGACATCATATTGGATTGAACTGACTCCATCACAGCTGTATGACACAAATCACATCACATTCAGCAGGACAGACTGTAGCAGATGGAGCCTAGAATGAAGATGATTGTGGCTGAAACAACTAGTCTAGTTAGTTAATTCCAAATTTTTCAACATCAACATTTTAATTTTAAAATTATATCATTATTGACTTTAGAAGAAAAATGTTCTACTTGCAAAAAAAGTATTTTTAAATCCTAGTATCTATACTTCTACTTAAGTAATGAATGTGAAGACTTTTGACACCTCTGGTAATGGAGGACAAAGTGAGAGAAAAGAGTAAAGTTTTAAATAAAATCCTGCTGGTATAAAAATTAAAAGTTTCAAGTGGTTGTGTTGTTAATACTTTTATCATTTGTGTAAACATGTTTTTATTATTATTCTTGTCAGAAATCATACGAGCTGGTATAGAGAGATAAACAAGCACCTACAGCAGGTCCATTGGTTCTTTAAATGTTGCCTTTAAGATAAGTTAATTGTTTTATGATATTTATAATACTGATATATACATATTTTGCTCATTTTATTCTTTTTTTGCTTCTGTTTAACGCCATCATGGTTGCCAAGGTAAGGGTGGGAATTAAACAGAAGACTAGACCGTCCAAATTCACAAACACTTTCTTCCTGTCTTCACATTCGACCAAAGGCCCGTCCCATCTAGTTCAGGTCCTTTAAAGGACTCAGCCCCTGAATTTGGACACAGTCAAAGAGACGTCCCTGACATCCAGCAGACTTTCTGGTTCTCCATCGCAGCTGTCTTTGTCTCGCTCCCTGATTGGCTACTTGTCACATTCAACAGGCTGCAGCTCATTTGTCTTCAGAGAACACCACACACGCTGGGACAACCCAACATGTTGAATATCCCCAATTTCAGATTGGACCGGTCCCGACGTCCTTCCAAGCCGATTAGATCATTCTCAACACGCCACACGGCAGGATTATCTCCTAAAAGGATCTTTGGAGCCGTCACCATAATTGCCCACTTATCTTGCTGTGTGAAGCTGACATAAACCTCTTCTTAACAAACTTAGGAAAACTGTTTTCTAATTTTAAGCTTCAATTTTAGCTTCTCTTTATTGGCTCCCTGTAAAATTCAAACATACAAAACTCTGATACACCAAGCTCAATCTTATATTAAATCTCTTAGTTTTCCTAACAGAGCCCTTCACCCTCAGACTGCAGGTTTACTTGTGCTTCCGAAAGTTTCTAAAAGTAGAATTGGAGGCAGAAATTTGAGTTATCATCTTGAAGAACCAGCTTCCACTTTCTGTCTTTGAGGCTGACCCTTTAATCTGACTTTTGTTGTTTTGTTGTTTAATCCCACTGGCAACAATTGTTGCCAGAAATTTTGTTTTACTTCTGGAAGCTTTAGAAGTGTTATTTTGGCTTTGGGCAGCTAATTTAAGTTTTACAACAAAATAATAGGCTGTCTACTCTTAGTTATGTCCATTTCATGTGATTAGTGTGAATGGTCACATGACCCCTTGACTTCCTGCCTGACCTGCTGGAGGGAAATGTCAAATGTCTACCTCAAACTGGTACAAAAGGAATTGAAAAAAATATTTTAAAACATATAATTGAAATATTTTGTACATATATTCTTTAAAGAGTCTTTTGCTGAGATATATTGAGAATTTTATGCTTGTATGCATTTTTGATCGTAAGAAGAATTAATTTAAGCACGGCAACAGTTGTTGCTGCTAGCATAACACAGAGACAGAGGTTTAGCTGTTTATTTTATGGGGTTTTTCCACTCAGCTTAAAACTATGAGATGTTTTAGATATTTTAGACCTGAAAGAAACTCAAAATGATGTGTGTTACATCAGGGATTACCAATATATTTTTCATGTGTGTAATAGTTCACGCTCTTTCCCAATTGTTGCCGAGTAAAAAATCTACATTTTCACTAACACAATCAATGTAAAATGTAAAAATTCATAAATACTATGTGTTAAGGAGGCCTGAGGAATGAAATGCATGCAGTTATTTTGCAGCGGGTTAAATAAATACATTTAATTAACCGTAAATGTGACATGATGACAGATAACAGATTGAAACGTAAAGCCCATTGAATGCACATTTACGACAAAAAACTAAATTTGATTTGGTCAAACTTTATCGTACAAATGTTTTCCTTCTACTAAATAAAACACAACTGGCATTTACAATCCAGGGTTTGGAGTCTTTCCTGTCTGTGCCCTGTGAAACATCTATTTGACTTCCTGACATTCAAAAGCCGTCCTCAGTCCGGTCCAATCACCTGTCACACGCTCGGTGTACGCCGCCGGTCCCCTCTACCCTCATCGCAACTCATCATTACTCCACAAACTGTCAAATTAAAAACTTTTAAACTGCGTGAATGCCTCCTCGGAACTTTCCCTTTTTCCCAGCAACATATTGCAGAGATAATTGAGGATATTAGCAGCCAGACTGTTACCAAGAGATGAAAGGCGAGGAGGGAGCGGTGACAGCTCCTCTCGCTTGTGGCGGTAACGAGGGACTGTCAAAAGTCTCTCCGTGTTTATCCCGGATCATCTAGGGGGATTTAAAACCCTTACCTTCACAATTCCATTCTTTATGGCGCGTCCTTTATCCACAGTGATTTACGGAGGCTCAAGCCCTGCGCCGTGTGATGAATGAGCACTCTTCACAAGGTGTCAGGGCCAGGCAGCGGTGGGCGGCGGAGACCCCCCCCTCCCCCCTCCGCTTCATTTTTCTTCAGCTTTCTGTCCTCACCCTTCCCTTCATTCCATTTTCAAATTGGACTGATTAGATGTTGACATATCAGGTTGATTTACAAAAGAAAGCGTGACGTGGACGGGCAGAAGGAATAGCTTTTTATAGATGATGCTCGCTGACATTTGGATTGATTTTTAGGGGGACAGGCGGCAGTTTTGGATTTTTTTAGTTTTAGGATAAAAATGGAGCAAATCTCACCTGACTGTCCTTCCAGGATCAAGCAAAAAACAAAAGGAAAAATTGCTTCAGGCTTACAGACGTGCTACATAATGTTACAGCAACAAAACAAGACTTTTTCTAATCAGAATTCTCAAATTAAAACACTGCTGTTTTATAGCTGTTGACTATATGTGAGCCATCATATCGAAATGAGGATGAAGTCAAATTTGGTCAAAATGACCCCATCTCATTTTCAGATTCCCGCTTCAAAAGCTACGTTTTGGTACCTGGAACACTCTGATATCATAAACATCACCAGAGATATGCCTTAATTTATCTTGTTGGTTATGATAATACATTAATATTTGGTCTGAATCCTAATTTTATGTAATTTTATTGAGGAATTTTTAATTTCATTATGAAGCAGAAATCTCAAATAGAACTTCAATATTGAGATTTCCCAGTTGGAAAGAAACAAAAACATTTGTAGCTCACAGGGAAAATCTCAAAATTTAAAGGCGTTTTTCCTCAAAATCAGGTTTTTTTGTTGCTACTGCTCAAAAAAAGTGATTAAAAAATCGTTTTTATTATTATGTTTCACACAGTTCATTCAAATTAAACTTTATTTGGCATTTATTTGTTATATTTTGACAAAACACTATATCTGCCTATTTCTCCATATCTCACTTTTAGACTTAATCCTAGTTTTGATATGATGGGTCACATATTTGACATATTTCATCCTGTTTAATACAATAAATAAATAATGTAAAAAAGTATTAACCCAGACAATTTAAAGGTTTGGGCTCAGAAACTACAAGAGTAAATCATCTGCATCCCAGTTTAATTAAAAACATGTTTAGTTTGTTTACATTAGCGTCTTTCCATAAAATATAAACTCCTGATATTTTTAGATGTGTCAACACTTTTCAAACACAGCTATAAGTTAAAATCCACCCTGGCATAGATGTCTGCTTTAATTGCATCTGGAAAAAATAAAGTTTACCTGAATTCAACATTTGTTTTTAAATGTTTAGATTAAAATATTACATAAATGCTAATGTTTGAACTGTTGACTCATTTTTAAACTTTTCTTTTTCAAAACTATTTTAACACAAAATCATTTAACTCAAACATTGAAGATATTTGTTAAAATTATAAAATACAATGAGAAATTTCTGCAAGCCTGTTTGTTGCTATTAACCCCAGAAATGTAAAATTATTTCCGGCTGATAAAAGGAACTAAAGATTTGCCAAGCATTTTTTCTGTCAACAAAATCTCTCATGAACCACTAAATACATTTAACCAGAACTGAGCAAACCTCTGGAGTCGTTGCACAACTTCCCAACAAAGTCTAGTTCTCAATGTTTAATGTTTAATATTTTCTAGTATTTGAAGGAAGAGAATTGCAACACATCCCTGACTCCTGCAAATAACCTGTAACTGTTATAAAACTCAACAACCTCACAGTCTGTGGATCTATAAGAAATAATATCCATACCTGCTGATGTCCTTAAAAAGTGATGCAGCTCCAACATTTCCAGTCCAAAATAGCCATCAGACGTGTTTCTAATAAGCTCCATCAGTTAAGTCTCACAGTAACTGGAAGCAGCAGAGTCCCTGCAGCTCGTTAGCTGTTAGAGGCTCCGGCTGCTGTCAGACCGCCTGCGTGTTAGAAAGTCCTGACAACAAGGCAGGAGCTCCAGCTCAACTCGTGAAGAGTTTCAGAGTTTTCAGGATGATCTGCTGCAAAGCAGGGTTCAAACCCTGAGTCCGGGCTGTGGTCTTTATGTGTGGAGTTTACACGTTCTCCTCGGTTTCTTTCAGTCCAAAAACAGGCCTCTGCCTGTGATGAAAAAGAGATCTGAATCTAAATGGGATTTGTCTGCTTAAATAAATGAACAAACACAAACTGACACAGTTGGGAGAGGCAAGAACTTGGGCAAAAAGGCGAGTTTCCAGCTAAAACAGGTGAAATGCACCTGTATCTTCATCTCACTCAAGAGTAAGGGGCTTCACCTGGTGGCCCAAACAAGTAATACAGCGAAGACACGGAGGCATCCTGCAGGAGTTGGAGTCGTCTGCTCCTAAATGTCACCCAGACAAATAAGACTGTGATTGACTTAAAAGGAAAACTGGGGGTCAGGTCTAATAGTCCAAAAAATTATCTGCCATCATCTCATCCCGACTCTTTTCCTTGACCTCGTTTGAAAACATCAGGAGGTTAAAGAAAAGAATTTATAGGCAAGCATGAAAAGACGATAAAGCTGCGAGGAGATGGAGCTGGGGTAAGTGAAATAAAACTGAACTGGTTTAAAACATTATAGGTTAAAAAAAAACACCCATTAAACTTTACTAATCAATCACAGCAACAGAGGCTGATATTTTTAAATAAATCTTCAGGTAAAATATTACTTTATTACAGAGCGTGCTGATTTAAACCGAGTTAAAGAAAAAGAGAAACCATTAAACTTGTTTTTTTATAGGCTGCTCACGCTCACTCGACTTATTCCTATCAATTTTAATTAGCAGGGCTGTTCGAATGTCACTTTGAAAGATGCGTCCTCAAAGAATTACGGGATCGAAAAAAATCACTTTTTTGAATAAAGGATGATCCTGTGTTTTAAAGGAAGAACTGCAGCTTCTAAACGTATTTCTCCCAGCTTTTATTATGACTCATTATCAGCAGAAAACAAAAGAGTGATGATGTTTCGGCTGTAGTGATGAGCAGATCCATACTGAAAACCACCGATACCAGAACCTTACCTTTAGAATCAATACCAAAATCAAAAAATCTATACTTTGATACTTTAGTCATTTCTGGTAATTATTAACGTGAACACAGTGAAACATATGCTATTGAGAACTACTTTTTCTTCCGCCTGGGTAATGTGTTGGTGCAGCGGTTCATCAGTATTTTCATGTTATTTTGTTCGTGGAACATAAATTAAAACCCAAATTTTCATTTTATAGTAGATCTTGATGTTTTAACAACAGTTTATTTCAATAGTTTCTTTATTTACTTAACTTTTTAATTGTTTAAAACAATTTTCACATTATTTGTATGATTGTGTCTGATTTTTCTGTTAATTAGCTCGGCTGTCTGGTAAATGAGGATTCTACATCAATATACAGGCACTGGTCAGAAAATTAGAATATCATAAATTTGATTGAATTTCGTAACTCTATTCAAAAGGTGAAACTTGTATTATATTCATTCATTACACACAGACTGATATATTACAAATGTTAATTTCTTTTAATTTTGAGGATTATCAACTAACAACAAATGAAAATCCTAAATTCAGTATCTTAGAAAGTTAGGTTTAATCCAGAAGACACCTGCTACATTAGTTGTCGGTTATATTCATCAATATTAAAAAAATAAACATTTTGAATATATCAGTCTGTGTGTAATGAATGAATATAAAAAAAAGGTTTCACTTTTTGAATGAAATTACTAAAATAAATCAAGTTATTCATGATATTCTAATTTAAGGACCAGCATCTGTATTTCTGAGTTTAAAACAAATCCATAAATTACTTTGAAGTCTTGTGTTCTTTAAGTTGTGGTCATTTAACATATGTTTATTTTTTATTTTTTAGATTTAGCAGACACAATAAGTGTATTTAAACAAAGTATCGTAACGTTGATACCAGCCTGAGTTTTACTATTTATCTGAGTCCGAAAGGAAATCAGTGGTATAAAAAAATCACTGTTAGCGAAACATGTATTTATTTATACATATTGAGTTTTTTTGTTACGTTTTGTTATTTTAAGAATATTATTGTTTGAATGTATTTATTTTAGTAAAAAAGGGGCAGATATTAATAAGAATTTTTTTCTTCTTTCTGCTACCTTTCATTTTATTTGTGATTTGTATTATTTGTTGTATGTATAGTGTTTTGTTTTTAAAATGAAAAATGAATAAATTTACTGAAAAAAAAATCCTAAAAGAATGTATGGACTTTATTGTAACTTTAAGAACGTAACTGAGAAACTAACTCCAGTGTCAACATAATTTAAGATGACCACCATCAATTCATCCATTTTTTTTTTTCCATTTCTAAAGTTATTATTTAACCAAACATGTTTTTAGTGTGTGGGAGGAAACCAGAGCACCTGTGTTCAATATGTTTACATCCAGTGTGTATGTCTGGAGAACTGCTGGAGCACCGTTTATAATGTTTTGATGCAGAGAGTAGCTTCACATGCTGACCTCTTTAGTTGCCCTCGTTGGTTTCTATAAAAGCTAAATCTTCATCTGATTGGAAGATGTAAGTTTTGTTGGATGATCTGCAGTGTCTTTGTGGTTTTACTTAACTGCAGCTGCGGCTCATTTCAGGGCCTTGCCTGTATTAATTTCATGGTCCACAGCCCCTGACAACCACCAGGCTGCTGGGAAATCACGTGATTCAGCAAAATCATGATTCAATTATGTTATTTGCCGTTGAGGGGTGCAGTAATTAACTTGATCCTGCCACCCCAGCAATTGATTTTCAACTGGGTCATCAGCATGCAGGAAACCGGCCCATAATCACCCCAATCCTAATTTCAGGAGCTCGCATGCAAGATTCAGAAAACCCCACAGAGGAAAAGAGGAAGGCTACAAAAGTAAGGTGCTCAACTTTAAAAATGATAACTTTCATGATTAAAGCTTCGTCGCAACTTGTAGATCAGAAAAGTCACCAATGAAAGTGAAGCTTAAATATTAATAAAATATGCCTCTGGGTTTGCCCCACACAGCATGAACAATGAATCCAGCAAACATTTAGACAGAAAACTTTTTTCAAATGAGCTGAATCGCATTTGCATTTTCAGTTCATCCATTTTAATTTGTTTTAGGGCAGCTGTCAGGCTGATTGTAGAAACTGTGTCACAGATTCTGATAACGCTGAGGGGGGACGGGGGGGATCTAAAGTCGTTCCTGTTGGGGAAAGAAAAAAAAAATACCTCAGTGACACAAAGTGAAGTGTCATTTTACTGACATTGTTATGCTGACAACATGTTAAAATTTGTTTTAAGAGTTTGGAAAGCCAGCCTAAGATCCTTCGGGAGCGCCTACGTGACTTAGCATAAACATCCCGCAATTAGCATTCAAGGGCGACGACAGATTCTTGCTGACAAGTCATGGCTCAATCATTTTAAAAACAGCAGGTCTTTTGTGTTTGTGCTGCTGTGAGTTTGGCAGGTTAGTCCATTAAGCAGAGATCAGCTATGTATGAAGAGAGTGTACAATACAAGACAGACACAATAAAACACATTACGGCGTGGCAAGGAGACGACTCGCGTCAAGGTTACTTTAGTTCCACGCTTCCAATCAGTTCTACTTTCCTTCAGAATTTCATCTTACCTGCAGTTCTGTTTCAAATTTCCCTTATTTTAATCAACTCCTATCTTCGGTTTTATTTCAATTTGGAAAGAGGAATGGTAATCGCGAACCGCACAAGAGAAGCTGCTTTAGCATTCTCCGGTGCGTTTCTTAAGGTAGATTACTTTACATAATGGAATGAACGGCCCCGGATCCAGAGAGATGCCTCTTTGTTTTCTCCTCGGCGGCTCGCAGCTCTGGCCGCAGCAGCTTTACTGAAGCATGGTGTTCCAGTCTGCTGGCCAGCGGTTCAGGCTAGCCGCACTTTTGTTGTGCTGCGTGTTTCCCCGACGCAGGGCGGCGGCGGAACGTATTGACATGTTGCGATGTCTTGACATTTCATGTTTCCTCCTGTCCCTAACTTTCAGACTTTCAGTTTGAAGACACATTCGGAGAGTCAACAGCACTCCTCAGTCAGATTGATTTTTGCAGAGGAGAAAGCAGAATGATAGAAACAAACATTAGAGGCATTCAGAAGTGAGTTGACATTGCCGGCTGCTAATGAATCAGAAAATAATTGTGCGGCGTGTCTCAAGGGCACCTGTTAGGTGATTTTTAAGCTTTCTGTTGATGCAGCTGCTGTGAACTCATTCTGTCTTTCTGAGGAAACATCCTGCATTAAAGTCGGCTTTCTCTTTGTTCGGATTTTCTGTAAACCCTCCGCAACTTTCATCTCATCAACTTTGTGCATCATCTCAGCATAAAGAAACGCTCTTTCTGGACCAACTTTTATGCCTTTTCTATCAAATAAAGTGAGTTTGTGTTTCAAAAAAACAACAACAAAGACTTATGGATCTGTGAGGCATTTGAAAACTAAACTGAAAACTAAGTGAATGTCTCCGGTGAAGTCAGGAGTCTGCAAGCTTTAGAACTAAGGAAGACTTTTCTGCTTCTTTTATTTCTAAATAAAACTAAATCTGAGTCGCAGAAAATTCATGAAGCTTTAAATAAAGAAAATAACTCATCGTTTAAAAAAATACTACATTTAAAATATAAAAAGATATGTTGTTGACATTTATTGGCAGTTTTACTTTTGTCATGATAACCCCGCCCCCTGCATGCAAAGTGGGGGTCATATTGTTTTGGCACCAGAAAATGGTTTTACACTAGACCCCATATTTGAGGAGGGGGCTCCATCTAAAAAATGGGTGTGCACATAGATGCTTATAACTCAAAAATTATTCAACATAGAAGCTTCAGATTTGTTTGTTGTTTAGGTCTGATGAAAGGCTATCTATCCGACCCACCCAATGAGACCCCCGACCCTCCAGGACCCCCACCCCATCTCAAAACGGGGTGTCTGGACATACAAAATGCTTATAACTCAGAAACTATTCAACATAAAACAAAAAATCTGTTCTGGTGAGTTCTGGTGCATTGGAGCTTTGCGTATGCATACATGGCAACCCCTTCGGATGTTTACTTGTATAATGAGCCTCAAAATCCGTAATTTTCAAAAAAAAATCTGTACGGACCATCATTTGCAGAGGGAAGGGGGAGGGGTGCAGGCGGACGGTCAGCAAAATAGGAAGAAAATGCGGACAGAAGAACAGAGTGGGTTGGAAATGGATTAGTAATGTTATTGTTTTTTAACATCCTACAGGCTAAATAAAGGGGAAATAAATTTGAAGCTAAGTTTTGAAAAAATTCATAAAATAAAAATAAATCCCTGAGATTGCTCGATAAGTTTGTATACCTGCAAAATGATGGAAAATCTAAGTAAATTACGTACAATCTGTACAACTTGACATGTTTGCGTACATGCGGGGGCCATATATGCTACCACTAAGCTGTATCTAGTTTAGATTCATGTTTGATACAAACTTAGTTGCATTTTAGTGACATTAAAAGACCCAAAACTGATTATTTTATCTATTTTCTTTGGACGTGTGAAAAACTTTGCACGTTTTCTCCATCAATTAACTTCAGTCTCTTCACATGAAGTGTTGGATGTTATTAGGTGCTGCTCGTGTCCATTAGATCAAACTGCAGCGCTGCATTTTTTTTTTTTGATGAGCCACATGTATTGACATATTGATAGCGAGCAGGTGGAGCATCTTAGTTTCTCTGCGCAGCACTTTCAGGTGGTGCATTCAATTACCAGGACACTCAGTTTAATAAAAACATGCGTGACAGTTTAGCTGACGCTCATAAAGTTTGCTGTAACTACATTAATGTCTGGGCACATTTAAAGCCTGTGAGATGTAAATCAAGTCTGTGTTGAGGTGTGCAGCACTGGTCACTGCAGGAGTCCTGCCATGTTCCACACATACAACAGAGCAAATCACCATTTATTTAAAAGTGGAATTATGTTCACTGAAGTGGATTATTTTAAATATATCAAACATTATTTTAGTCTTCTACAGAAGTCGGACAAGCCGATGTAGATCCTGCTTCAACCTTGATGTGTTAAACAGACCTGAAGTTACTGTGCTCCAAAGTCACACAAACACAAACTAATCGATCCAGGCAGGAGAAAACCAGCCACATCCTGTGTTCCGAGAGGCTAAATTGCTGAGGCAATGTAAAAATTGCACAACTAGAGCGTACCCTTTAAGCGATTTATTTTTAGGTGGACCTGATTCACAGCAGTAGCCTACATTAGTAAGGTTTCCTGTTGGTGTTCCTGTCTGCTTCTCCAAATGGAGGGAGAGTCTCACATTGCTTGAAGATAAATTTAGAAACCATTTATCTCTTTAAGCTGGACTGTCTTTGCCTAACAAAGTGCTTTAAATAATTGAAGTTGGTCTAAAAACAAAATCCCAACATATGGTGTCGGTATGTTCTGAAGCTGGTTGCACAGCGTGTTCTCATGGACAAACAACATCCTGCTTCAAACAATCCCAAGTGATACCACGGTGAGATGGTGGGCTTTTTCTTTTCTCTTCAGAACTTTACCAGAGTTTCTGCAGAATCAAAAGCAAGTTTGCTTTGAGTCGCTGGATCATTACCGTCAGTATACTCCTACAACTGATTACATTTTGGAGTCGGCCCAATTCAAGATGGCTGACCACATGAAACACAAACATGTATAACTCAGTCTATTAGAGATATTCAGCTACAATGTTGGGTGGTAGTAGCCATGGGCATAATTTGGGGGGGGAATGTAACCCCCCCCCCCCCCCCAAATAAATGACATCATTTGCTCTAACATAATATAAATGAACAGGTTAGACAGACAGCTGCAGCTCTAGTTTTTAGGTAACTTATTTAGGTAACTGATTTCAACATTTAAAACAAAACTGAATGTTAGTGTCTTATTTCTTCATCATCAGTGACTTTTTTTTAGAAGTAAATCTAAAGAATAAGAAAAAGTGGGGAAAAAATGGAAAAAGTAACAGAGAAAAAAAGAAGGAAGAAATGGGAAAGATTGAGAAAGAGATAAGAAAACGTGAAATGTGAAGAAAACACAGACACACAAACACAATAAAAAAAAACATTTATGATGTCATATTTAAGTTTTAGCATACCTGCTGAAAAATAATACACAGGGTATTAGTTTGGTCACATTATGGCTGTTTGTTGAATCGTGTTGTAGTTTTTCTTAGCCTAACTGTAGTGAATCAGGTCAATAAATAAATTGTAAATTTAGGTAATATAAAATATTTGTTACTGTTGGAAAAAATGGGGAAGGGGGGTAATATGTTTTTTCTTAATAGTTGAACTGATGTGGAACAGAAATGTGCAGAATAAATACAAAGAAAACAGGAAAGTTAAGTAAATCACAGTTAAAACATTACAATGTATTTTAACCCCTGAATATCCTGAATCAGTTTTACAAAAGTGAATGAATGAATGAATGAATGAATGAATGAATCAATCAATCAATCAATCAATCAATCAATCAATAAATAAATAAAGAGGCAGAGAGAATAACTCTCCCAATAATAGACCTAAAGTTACACCCTCGGTAGTAGCTGAGAGTCATCCTCAACACATACTCTGAACATCAGGCACATTATGGCCATAGCAGCCATCTTGAATTAAAACTATCTTTAAAAGCAGTGGGCAAACTGCCTTCCTTTCAGGAAAACAAAGTCTTTAATTTATGTGCAGAAATGCTGTTAAAAGTTGTTTTTTGTTCTTTTTTGATTGTATTTGTTCTCTTTAACATTTAGTCAAAGCTTGATTTTAAAAAAGTTTCAGCTCTGGAAAGCTAAGCTACAAGTTGCCAGAGTAAATCCGACAGTTTTTTTTTTACGTCCACTACCACTAACTAGAAAAGTGATCATTAATATTTTGAAAGTAAAATTAAAATGCTCAAAAATGTACATTTTAATCGAATGGCAAAAGCTCCAACTTATAAAACTACACAAAAGCTTCGACTGAGGTTTTCACATATAAACAGTAAACATGAAAATGTGTATAATGCTTTTTTTTTTGAACAGCTGAACTATTTTATTCACACAGTATAATAAGTTTCTTGTAAAGCCCTACAAGGGTCCTATTACCTATTAGCTGGTGCTTATTGCGAGGACCTTAATATGAAGTGCTGCTTTTTGACTCTCAGAGCTGGAGGCTGATGGCTGCTGAGTATGGCAGCTAATTTCCTCTGAGACGGGAGGTAATGACCGGGCTGCAGCATGGCTGTATTTAATCTAAATTCAACAACAAATGGAAAAAAATTCCATATTGAAAATCTCACAGAGACAAATGCATTTTTTATAATTAACGAGCACATTTTCTTTTTTCTTTTCTTTGAAATGACAAGTTTTTATGCATTATGGTTAAAAAATCCAACCTGTAGTTGTGACGTTAAGCTCCATCAGAAGTTAGTTTTAACATTTGATTTGTTCACTAAGATCTGCTGTGAATAAAGACTCTGTCACACTATAATGTTTTAGACAACTTGTGAAAATGTTAAAGAGATCTACGTTGAAGATGAAACTAATACAAAATCATCTGGATGCTTGTTTTAGGCGTGTACATGTAATGCTGACAAATTGATCATATATCTAACTTTTATTAGTAATGTAGATGCTTAAAATTTTTCTGTGTTGTATAAAGTACCTCAAAGTCATACTTGAGTAAAAGTACAAGTATATTATCATAAAATTACTTTGGTAAAAGTTAAAGTCTCCTCTAAGGATATTACTTGAGTAAAATCTTAAAGTATCAGTTTTTTTTGTACTTAAGTATCAAAAAATAATCAGTTAGATTTTCCAAATTACATTGATAGGTGAACTCTCCAAAATAAAATATTTAAAACATGCAGCTGTGATGAACTGTGTAAAAATTAATACAGTATCAGAATGTTGTACATTTACACATTTCCTGGATGCACGATTATTTAGGATAGTATTTTTTAACACTAACAAGCTGAAACAAAATAGGAGAAACGACTTTCTACTTTTTAACTTTTTAAAAAATAGAAAGTAGAGTAGAAAGTACAGATAACTGTGTAAAATTGTAAGGAGTAATAGTAAAATGTAGGCTGAAAAATAATTATTCAAGTAAAGTACAGATAACCAAACTTTCTACTTAAGTACAGTAACAAAGTATTTGTACTTTACAACTCTGTGTAAAACATTATTGCGTAACAGGGCCTTACGATACGAGCTTATGTACTTTTGCTAATTTCAGCTGGTTGCATTATAAAGTGGACATCTTGGACTTCCTGAAGACAATCACCAAACATCCCAGCACCACTAACTGCTCCAAACTCCAGTGAAATTTCTCCCCCAGACTACAGTAACTTGATGTGATGATATGTGACACGACATTATGTCATGTAACATTACAGGACCTGTCACAAAATAAACGACATCATGCTTGATTTTGTCATTTCCTGTTGACACCGCTGTCTTCCTGAATATTGCGCCTCATCCTCCTCTGTCCAGAGGAAGACATACGAGTCCCTCTGCCAATCCATCTTCCTCCTTTACTGTTTGTCTGGCCGAGTGTCACTGTCACATGTGAGGGCATAAGCTGTGAAGACATCCCGGGATGAGGTCAGCGCCGACATCGTGCCTCTATTAAATCAGTGGCCTCTTAAAGTGTGAGAACACGCCTCGCTGCCACATCGGGTCCAGGCGCGCTCCGAGCCGAGGGTGACAGCCGCCGGAGATTCGATTGCGGGCGCGGGGGGGTCGGGTGGGCGTGGCGTGGCGGCTTAGCTGCGGCTCACCTTCACACCTGCCCTCGCTGTATGCCACTCCACTCCCATCAAGAAGAAAAAAACTTTTTAATGTTGCAGTATCCAGCAGGTGGGTAAAGTGACAACAGTCTGGTGTCTGGCAGGAAAAGCGCTCTTCAAAACGGTAAACACACTCAGTAGGAAATGATGGTTTAAACTGGGATAATCATGCAAAGAATCGGTGTTATGTTTAAATATATGCAGAGATTTCATTTACCGAAATGAAGCGAATCAGCAATAAGAATCACATCTGCCCTTGAGTGTTTGGGTTCCTGTCTAAATAAGTGAAAGGCACGCACGCAGCTCCTCTCCTGTACGGCGCTCGTGCCTTTAGAGCTGCCGACTGCTGCAGTGCATTAAGATAAAAGCGCTAAAACAGTGTTTGTGCTGCATCCCAAATGGAGGCTGCTAAGTGAAGTAGCACGCTGTTATAGGAGTCGAGGAATGATGCTAGCATGAGTGCTTCTCCGAGTGGGAACACTTCACACTGCAGGGGTTTGCACTGCGCGCACACACACACACACACACACACACGTGTTATATAGCTTTCTACTCCTGCTTTTTTTTACCCCTCCTCTAAGTGTATGCTGAGTTAATTTGTCACATTTGCTCATTTAGCTCATATTTGGAAGCTCAGCCACATTACTATTCATGACATGATTTTTACATTTTGGGCTGACTATTTTTTTTTTTTCCTTTTTCCCCCGGACAAATGACTTTGAGGACTGTGAATCAAAGACTTTTTGAAGCCCCCGATGGCACAAAAGAGAACTTGTGATGGAGAAATCCACAGTGAGAATGTGTTGATGTGTTCTATATACAAATATATATATAAGAGAATGAAAAATAGGCAGGAATATAAAAGGCACATCAGAGAACCTAAAGGGCTCGGAGCAGAAACTACTGTTCCCATAATCCAGTAAGTCACACCTTCAGCTGGAGAGAATGCTGAGAAAGACTATCAGCTTTCCACTCTAATTCATCTTCCATAGACTTTTTTTATTCATGGCGAGGAGCTTAAAATGGATTAAGCTCATAGGATGCGAGATGAAAAATAACATAAAGGTGCATTTCACCACCGAGCCATCAATCTGCTTCATGTTAAATGACAGAGCTAATCACTTTGAGAGCTTGTTTGTTGGCAACACTGAAAGATAAACAGCACTCTGAGAAACTGAAGGCTCCACAGAGGCCGAGGCCAGGAGACGGAGCACCGCTCGCTCCCTGAACCAGAGATTTAACACTGAAACCTGCTGGGAGAACCGGACAGGGGGGTCTCCGATGCACGTTTGTTCAAACTCTGAGGTTTCCAAATAAAAACATTCATTCTTATGAAACCTGCAACAAAAATCAAAGTGTTGTAATGTTTACGAGTCTGCACAGAGTGGTGGATAATGTCCTGAAACAGGGGAAGGCAAAAGGACCTTGGCCCTTCCTCTTTCACACAAAGGCACACATTCACTGAGCTCCATAATGAGAATCCACCTCACCAAATCTTTCAATTCAAGGACTTGCTTAGATTGACTGTAATGCCTAAGTAATCAGCCCGTTCTGACCCACCTTGTCCTCGGCCAGGATTTATAGCAACCAATTACTGATCTCTATTACCCAGCGTGCCACTGGGATGGAAATGAGACGAGTGGACAGACAGCCGGCGCTGTCCGCGCAGTCGAGGCGTCCAGCTGACGGGAGCGGGGGCCTCGGCCGCTTCCTGCTTTCCAATCGTGTTTTAATGCAAGGCCGGAGGCGGGCGGGGACGTTTTAATGTCCTCACAGGTGTTTCAAACCTTTTTAACAAACAGCTAAAGTTGGACATGTTCTGATCCAGTTTTAACGAGAAGCAGGTATTTTCTCTAATGTTGGGAGCCTCGGATCCTCAGAGGTCAGGCTTGTGATCCTGAGGTTCAGAGGTTCAAACACAAAAGATGACAAAGTCCTGAAAATATTCTAAATCTGCCAATCATTTTATTTAACCACCTGCTGAGATTTCCCTTTGTTCAGCTTTGACTTTTCTTGCGCTAATTTTTTAATTAACTAACCTTGCAAGCCAAATTAAATATAATCATATACTTAATTTAACAATTCGAGAACTTTGGTTTTTCTAACTTTGCCTCAAGGCTGTTTTTCTCAACTCAGTTCTGTTTTTTATCATATGAAAACATATGGACTGATCTGTTCCTCCACAGTAAAGTTAGTGCATCTTAGCATTTTGAACCATGATAATAAATACTAGAGTGACTTGATTCAATTAAAGCCCTAGCATGGTTTGAAGGAATGACTTAAAGGGGTTATATTATGTGTTTCTCAGGCATATATTTAAATACTATACCATAACAAAGTATCTATGTCCCCTTT
>JAUBOC010000019.1:1414420-1425996 GCA_032275365.1 Anablepsoides cearensis | reverse complement strand
TGATGAGAGGATAACATTATAACATGATATAAAACTCAAAAAAGTTGATTTTACATGATATAGCCCCTTTAAACTAAGATCATTTACATTAAATCTGCGTTCCTTGGAGATAAAGGCACAAACGTCTTTGTTAAGGATCAACAAAGCTCCTGTTTTTTAATGCTCACAGTGAAAAATGGTTGCCCTCTCCACAGCATGTGATAAACAAACTGTGACACTCACAATGAGAGCCTCAGAAAAAGGGACTGCAGCTACGAGAAAAGCTCTGGTTTATTAGAACATCTCATAAGTTTGAAATTAGATTAGAGGATTTATTAAACAGCAAAGTGGCACCGTGGTTAGAAACGCAGCCTCACAGTCGGTGGTGGGAACTTAACTATGAAAAATATTCCCTTTTATACTCCAGTGAGCATCTCGAGGCAACTCACAACATGTAACGAGACAGAACTGAAGGTTCAAAATCGAACTAACTTTAAGATGCCAAAGCATCGGCTTAATTTGTTCAAAATAAAAGTGGAGATGTAAACTGACTGTACTTAGGCCACTAAACCTGCTTCATACCCGGCCGAGGTGGGATCACTTTTTAAATGAAGCTTTAAAGAGCTGTGATGTCAAATTTTTGTAATATGAATGCATTTTTGTAAAGATAACATTGATACAATATTGCAAAATAAATTTCACACAGCTGAGATGAAGAGCTGTTGAGATATTTGCATGTGAAGAAACAGGAAGTGATGTCAAAGGGGAAAGTCTGAATGTAAATAACTAACAGACTGTAGAGAAGAGTCTGATGTGTCTTTAGATTATTTTGTGTCACTATAAGAAAGATGAAGAGTTGGAGCTCTAAAGATATTCGTTCAATAAACAAAGAACAGGAAGTTCATTTTCTTAAAGAGTTCCCCTGTGATGTCACTTCCTGCTTCACTTTACATGAACCAAGTTTAAAAGAAAATATGCCATTTATGTGACATAGTTGGTAAAAATTTATTAGAGGTGCAACAATCTATGTATCTGTAAGGAACATTACAGATTTTTAACATTTATTTTATCAGCTTGTCTTCTGAAGATACTCTGTGTTGAAGGATCAGTGGATCTGTGTTCAACTACTCCACCTAGGATGCATTGTGGAGCACAGATCTACTGAGAAACTTCCTCTTTCAGCAACATTTAATTTAAAAACTGGACTTTTTGAGGTTAAACAAATGTTCACAATTAAATTCAATAAATTACAAGAAATTTACTTTTTTTGTATTAGATAAAACAAATGTTTTGTTTGACTTTTTGTATTTTAAAGATATGAATGTCTCAGGCACTTTAAGCACATTAAAGTTACCATCTGCCAAGTTCTTACTGTTTTTCTGAGACGTGTTTAGAAATCTTCAGATTTGGCCTTGTAGAGCAGTGGTTCCTAATCCGGGTCCTCAAGTCCCCCTATCCAGCATGTTTTACTTGTTTCCCTGCTCTTCAGCAGCTCTGCAGAAGATTATTAATCACTCATTCATTCAAACCAGGTGTGTCAAATCAGGGAAACATCTAAAAATCCAGGAAAGGAGTCCTTGAGGGCCAGGGTTGAGAATCACTGCTTTAATACATGTTATCTGATTGATTATTTACTAATAAATGGCAAAGAATCAATGGCTTCCAGAGGCAACACTAAAAACATAAAACTAAGTCAATATTATATTTTGAAAATGTCTCATGAAGCTCAGAGAAGCTCTTGAGGTGTTTGGTCAACATTTAAAGCAGCGATTTTTAGATGTTTCCCTGTTGTAGAGAGCTATATTTAACTTTAGGAAAGACATTTTTCTGCAGACCACAGGTGTGAAAGTTCACTAAGATCCTTATCAGTCCAGTTGATCTGGAGTTAGTCTGAACTGTAACACCTGGGTGCAGCTACGTTTGGTAGGATTTATATGCTGCAGAGGTAAAGGACATACAGGACACAGAAGAAAAGACTCTGGAGGATCTCAGTCACTGTATTTGCAGGTTCTACATGAACTCTACATGTCAGATCTGCAGGAGATCTTGTGGGTTATTGAAGAAAGAACGTCCCCAAAACAAAACTGCACTTTCTGTTGTTTTCTTTGGCAGGCTTAGTTGCAACTTCCTCTTAAAACAAGCTTTTTTGGAATTCAAAAGAACAAACTCGACAACCTACAAAAAGCGAGTGTGAAGTCAGGGTCCGGGTTCAAATGTTTCAGAGCTCTCGTCATTTCTCCAAACGCTTTTACGTTTTAATAATGATCCCAGCGAAAATTAAAGCGAGGAAAATGTCTTGAAACACCACGTTTGTTGTTTATTTTCTCAGGCTTTGATCATTTGACAGATTTTAAGAATTACACGGAGTTCTTGGAAATAAAAAGGAATTTAAACTTGTTTCATCTCCTGCAGCTACAACAGAAACATGCTGCTGCTAAGACTGCTAATGTCACACATGATAAATCACCAGCCAGGGGCCTTCTTTTTTACAAGTCTTGTTTCTGTGTTTGCGTACTTCCATTGCTAATTTACTTTTTATTTTTTTTCCTAAGGAATATTACTACCTAAGCTGTGAATAAACTGCATCTCATCTAATCAATTCACACAGTTAACAGTTATTAGAATATTTTAATAATCTCACATTTAGCTTTAATTCATGACAGAAGCCTTATTAGCTCCTGTAAATATTGATGAACTTGATTCTTCAAGGAAATTTAAAACTTAAATTCATAAAAAGTTTTCAGAAAGGCCAGCTGTGATTTTATTAACACAGTAATTATAGTATTTTTCATCAGAAAAATTACATGAAATTATTGGCAATACGTAGTAAAATAGAGGCTTTGCCAATATTTAATTATTTTAGTTTTTATGCTATTTCTAAGCAATATAATTGTATTGTTATTTTAAAGTTATTATTATTAAAAGTTATTTAAAGAAGCTCAGAAGTTTCCCTCTAAACTTTGCCGTTTCTTCTGTTTATATATCAGCTGAAACAGCCGAAGTAAGAAAAATGAGTGTTGAGTCTGAAGCATCTTAAAGGCTGAATGATTTCCGGTGACCTGGATATGAACTCGCTGGCATTTCACATCATCAACGCTGTGACTAGTGCAGACTTCTACCCACAGGCAGCTTTCATATTCGATTTGTTATCTTCGTCCACATTAGTGGAACTTTTTGTTCCTCTTAATTTCTCTGCCGAGGACTCGAGTTAACAGAACGTACTGCCTTCATATTGATAACGCACCTGAGTCAACTGTCAAGATTAAAGATTCAGATAAATAAAGTAAATGTGTTTTTTGTTTTGCAGCTTCGGTCTGTAATTCACAATTAAATCCAACGCAAAGATGTGAAATAATAAACCCCGTCTGAAAACCATATGTTCTATAGTTGAAAAACTGTTTCCATTAACATGTGACATTCCGCCTCCTGAAATCCTGAGAAACATGAAGAATTAACTAATTAAACTAATGAATTCATAAATACAAAGAGATGTAGAAAAAGACACAGTAACTGCTCAGTATTTGCTGCATTACATTGGAAAAAAACAAAAGGGTATTGATAAAGATTTATCTTTTTGAATTTTTGACAAATTTGGTTTTTTAAATTCTAATATTTGAACAGTCATGATGACACTAAGGCTTTGATTTGTGTGGTGCAGAGTGTAAAATGAAATGTTTTATTTTACCAACATATTTTTCATTATTTAGCTCACTTTTTAATGGTTAGCAGAAGTTAGCATCAGCTAAACCAGATGAAGTCATCATCCTGCGACAAACATCAACAGTGGCTGCTGCTAAAGAGAATATTTAAATCTAAATTCAAAATGTGGTCATAAAAACAATCTGGGTGGTCCCTGTGGTCCAGTAGTTTGAAGTGCAGCTCAGACACCAGCCAGAACTGCAAGTTTGATGTCTTGAATCCTTGTAGGGAAGCATTAGCTGCATTGGAGCGCTAGCAGTTGCTATCGTCTCAGGATGATGACATCATATTATGAGCCGAGCACCAACAGCAAAGTCTGCGTTCCATTCAAACATACCTAAATGTGAACTTCAACTTTTAAGATTTAACTTTTACATTTAGATTTAAACATTTAGATTCAGAATTTAATATTTCATATATGTGACCCATCGAATCTAAACAAGTATTAAATTCAAATTCAAAATTTAATGAATTAATGCCTTTTCAATGTATCATTTGAATGAACTGTCTGAAATATAACGCTAAAAATATTTTTGAAGCATTTTTTTTTTTTTGAGGAGCACCGAAAAACCCAGATTATGAGTAAAAACGCCTTAGAATTTTTTAATTTGTCCATGTGAGTTAGCAATGTTTTTGTTTCTTTCCAACTGGGAAATCTTAATATACAAATAATACTTGAGGTTCTCTCTTTACAATAACATAAAAAATGGCTCAATAAATTTACATAAAATTAGGATTCAGACCAAACAGTAACATATTATCATAACCAACAAGACAAATTAAGTCATATCTCCAGATAGGTTTATGATATCAGATTGATCCAGGTATCAAAATGTAGCTTTTAAAGCCATGAAACTGAAAATGTGATTGGGTCATTTTGTCCAAATTTGACTTGATCCTCATTTCGATATGATGGGTCACATATTTTTAACATTTAAATTTAACATTTAGTAATTATTTCCTTCATGTAAGAAAAGTGAGCTAAATAATAAAATGTTTTGTAAAATTATTAACACAATTAGACTTGGCACCTCATATTTATTGTCCTCATAAGATCATTTATCTCAACATGTTTCTGTTGCTACAAACACGTTTGTCCTGTTGCTTTTTAAAGAATATCTGGAATTTGGTTTTTCACATGTAAGAACAGTAACTGATCCAAACTCAGAGGCTATTTAAAATCAAAAAGGGTTCAGTAAATAATGCACCCGCGCCAAAACTCCCTGAAAAGCAGATGCTAAACTCAACTCTTGCCAAAGACCGCCGTCACATTTTTTATTTTCTTGAAAAGAGGAAGCAGCTCACACATGACGACGCTCAGACTGATGGGAACGTAGTGCAAGTCAATCGTGGCAACTATTTACTATCCCAGTTCACTTGACTACTTCCTGTCATTGGAAAGTAGCTCCACACTTGTTCCGACTTTGACAAACTGTTTCGTCATGTGCACTCATCACTGCAACTATTAACATAGACCTAAAGCATTCATAACTGTCAGAAACCAATTTCAGCCTTTGTAATTATACCCAACTTCTTCTCATTTAAGCAGAAGGTCAAACAGAAACAGTTTGAATGGAAATGCTCAGACGTTGATTGGATTAAGCATTAATGGCATCGAACAGGCAGAAGAAACATATTGACACAACAGGAGAGCTGGAGCTCTGCAGCCAGACAGTGCGGAGGTGTTCTCACCACTTACACACAAAAAAAGTTCATAATACTCTTTATAAAGCCCACAGTGATTCAGTGCAGATATGAGCTTCACGGTCAACAGCCTGATTCTACAGGGGTTCTCAGGGTAACGTGGTGTTGAGGGGACCCCCAAGTTGTTCTGAACACCTTTAAGGGAGGAGCTGTGACGTGTGAGAAGAAGAAACAAAAGCAGAAGTCACGCTCAGTTCATGAACAAACAAAACTGGATCTTTGGATTAAAGGGGGCCTTTCTGCAAAATCCACATTTTTAGCCATAAAATACATTTTGTTGTGAACTGGGAGCCTCTAAGACGCAGAAAAGTTGAGTTTAGTTTCTCCTGGTGCTGCGTAGATATCTCTATATTTTGTTCATTTTCCATGATGTTTTCCGAACTATTATGTCACAGTATTTGCAACAAAACTTCAATCTACGTTTAACCTGGTCAACTACATTCTCCTCTGGAGAATAAGGCTGGGTGTAAGGCTGGGTGGACAAGTCTTCCCTTTCCTTCCCTCATCCTTTCATACATGTCAACCCCTACACACGTTTACCTTGAAAGTTGGTTATTTGTTGTTTGAAACTGAGGTTTTGAAAAAAATCATTAAAACTTGAAAAAATCCATGAGATTGCTCTATATGTCTGTATACCTGCAAAATGATGGAAAATCTGCAAAATGATGGAAAGTCTGTGTAAATTACAATCTGTACAACTTGACATGCATGTCTTTTTAAGGAGACAATTCTGCAAAATCTACTTTTTTAACTGTTAAATACATTTTGTTGTGGACTTTGAGTCTCTAGGAGGCAGAAAAGTTGAGTTTAGTCTCTCCTGGTGCTGCAAAAAAAACATTTTTTTTTATTATATTATTGCTACTGTTGTATACATTGTTTGTGAATTGATGCATCTGCTGCTGCTGTTACACCTGAATTTACCCTCTGCGGGACAATAAAGGCTGTTTATTTTATATTCTATTATATTCTGTTTGATTTTTCAGTCCGTTCGGTTTTCTCTATTTTCTGACATTTTCTGAACTATTACGTTAAATTACCTGCGACAGAACTGCAAAATAAGGTCTGGACTTTCCAACTACATTTTCGTTTTAATTATGGTTCTGGGTCAGACTATGGTTCAACCATTAAAGGCTTCTGTTGTCTTTAAATTAAATTGTAAATAAAACATTTCTGCATGCAAGAAAATGCTGACCCCCTCTCTCAAACTGGAGTGGACTGGTCTGGAAGCCGGAGGGGGGCGGAGCTTGAAGCGTCTTAAATGAACAGTAACAAAACCAGCTGCTTTGAGACACACAACAGGAAAGAGGCGAAAGAGGAGCTGGTAAAGTTACAATAAGGAGGAATTCAGAGCAAAGCTTTATATTTCCATGTTAAAAAGACCCACCTGAAGGATTTAAATATGAAAATTTAAAAGTATATGTCTACTTTAGTTCTATTGCAAACAAAACAATTCTGCGACGCTATATAATGGTAAACTCCTTGATCAAACTAGAATGGACCGGTCTGGAATGAGTTGATCTGAGACAACTCAGAAAAGAGGTGTGGAGTTACAATAAAGAGGAAATAAACCCAAAGCATTGCAGTTCCACTTTATATGGACCCCAACTGAAGCATTTAAATGTGAAAAAAGAAGGATTTAAAAGCAGGATATGTCTACTTTATCTTAAACCTCGTTTGTTTTCTAAAAGCCTTCTCACACCCACCAACATCGGTGCTAAAAGCTACAATCAGCATTGTGTCAACAGACACTGCAGCAGTTATACAAGACCTCTCCTGCTCTGCAGACACCTGTAGAATTCTGCAGAACTTCAGCACCAGCAAAAAGAAACAACAAATCATTTTCACAAATCTCTTCAGATTTTTATGGTAGAAAAAAACTGGACTTGTCGGATCAACTAATGCTGAACCTTGGTAAGATGAATCATTTACACCTAAAGACAGAATTCCCAATTATTGCATTCATCTCTAACTTATTGGGATGGAAAGCCTTGTTATCCCCCGTCATCAGGATACTACAGGATTCATGTAGCTTTAACGTTTTCATTAAGCTAACAAGAATGTAAAAATATGAATCCAGTGTGAACCAGACCATGAAAGAAGGAGAGTTAATACCTTCACTGGCAGCCCATTAGATGTTCTGATAGTTTGCACTGTGACACGGAGCAAACACACCTGCCCCCTTTAACAAGCCTTTCTGACAAGCATCTGTGTTTATGCACTGTGAGAAATGTTATAAATAATTGGGAAGTTGATGCTGTGAATTCCTCAAGCATTAATCAAGCCTCTGAAATCTACAATATTAGCTTCGCATGAATCATTGTTAATTCCCACAAATCCATTACTGCTCCACGCGCAACTAAAAATAGAGCCCTGATAAATCAATGGGGACACTCGAGAGTGAAGACGGAAGAAAGGAAGGGAAAGTTGGTGCTGCTTGCTTCTGAAGCGTCTCTTCTCAGTCCAGCACAAAACCCCTGGCTCTCATCAATAATTATTCTCCGTAATTCGCTCGATGAGGAGAAAAACAGACCTTGAATGGGCGAATCCCTCCAAAATCAGGATCAAGGTCAAATAATAGCACAGAAAAAGCTTTTTGATCCTTAACGTGAATATTTCTGTAATGACTCAATCCTATTTATTGTGTATACCATCAATGCGAGGGGCTTTATTTTTGCCAGTTTTGCAGAATCTGCGTCGAGGGGAAGTCTAATCCATCTGAAAAAGGCGCAGCGATCTTCAGAGCTGATTGCATTCGTTACAGCCCAGCGACTGTGCTACCTCTGGTGGAGACAGTGGACCCTGGACCTGCCCTCGTCTCGTCTTCACCGAAAGCCTTCACAGCCAATGGGCATCGCACGGCCTCACTCATGCACCGGGTGCAAGGCCAGACGGGTTCATTTGCACACAATCACAGTGGACGGCCGCATCCCATTCCAATTGCATTTCTGCTCATGGGGGGAAAAGTCCCGTGGTGCATATTACTGTGGCTGAGACAAATTTAGCTGAAATGGAAGGGGAGATGGAAAAGGCTCACCTCTTACACTAATCTGGGCAAACGACACAGCGCCGGCTTTCCACAACAACACCCCAAGGAAAAGCAGTTTTTTGATGACAGAGCTGCCCCTGCCCGTCTCTGACAGAAGACAGTGAATTAATTAAGATAATAAATTGCTTATGTCATATTTGTCATCTTTTCAATCTTTACTTAATGAGGTGGAACATGCGTGGGGTGTGTTTGTGAGGGAAAACTTGCCTCGGCTAAAGATGATGCACTTTAAAAAGGAAACGCTCAACCCTAAAAACTGTGTGATATTCAATGCTGACTGATATTTAATATATGTCATGTATACATTCATGCCTCTCCGTCCTGTGTGGATACACACAGACAGCCATGAATGCAAATGAGGCTGAGAGGAGGGAACGAGAGCAGGAGACGGAGCAAAAGACTCAGAAGTCTGCATATCTGATAAGAAAGCGCCCTGATTAGAATTTTGTCATGCCACAATTTACAAATTAAAATGAATTAGATCTTCCATGCCCTGACCTCCATTAAAACAGTTCTTTGTTGATGAGCCATGATAGCATCTGCTATTGATTGCGGGAGAATCAGTATGGCCAATCCTGTCTCTTCACAAGGAGGTCATCCAAAGCAATTTAGGCATATTGAAAGATTGATCAGGGCTAGGAAGCTGCCACTTGGGCCCACTCAAAGCATAGAAGTCTGAGGTGTGACGCAGCCACTCCCTGCTACTCTGTAGGGGGAAGAGTCTCAAATCTAAATGCTAATGGTTTCTTTAAGAGCCGGGCTGCCCTTTAACCACTACAGTCAGACGTGAGGGATGGCTCTCAGTGTTTCGACAGCTCCGTCTTGTTTTGACCCCTCCTCCAGCAGCACAAACCCATTCTTTGGATTCAGCAGTGAATAGGAAGAAAATAACTGCACCAGCGAGCTAACACAAATGGCTTCTGTTTGATGTATTATCAGCCGACTTGGTGGCTGCCTGATGCCAAATTCCAGCTCGACTATAGTGGACTCTCAGCTATAGCTAGTTTTAATTGGGCTGAAGACTTACTGTGGTGTGATTGGACGTAATGAAAAGATGCGCGAGGCATAAAAAGGAAAATAAAATCTGTTGTTTCATGAAAACATCCATCTCCACAGCAGCTCATCCTCCAGGATCCCAGGCCAGAGAGGACTTTTAATCCCTCCAGTGAGTTCCAGGTCCAAACCCTCCTTCCAGTAGAACGGGCCTGGCCAACCTCCAGATGGAGGTATCTTAATCAGATGTTTGAACTAGGGTTGGGCGATATTGGCAAAACAAAAATAATCACGATCAATAATGACGATTAATCCCCTGGCATGTCCTAGTCACATGACCAATTTAAATCCTTATAGTGGGAAAGATTTGCTCTCTGTAAAAATCTGTTACAAAGTGTGTCTAATGTACAGACTTCAGGTTCTACATTAGTTTTTAAATTCTGTTGATAGGTTAAGTAAAATTGGAGTTATGATAGATAGATAAATAAATAACAGAACTTTAAAAAAAAATGGTGGCAATCATAATAATCCTTAAGTGCCAAAAAATATTAAAGTTTTTTTCTGACGATTGATTAATTAATTGGTGGCTCAGTTGGTAGAGTTGATGCCTCTCAGCAAGAAGGTCGCAGGATCAAATCCCGGCCCAGGGACCTTTCTGGGTAGAGTCTGAATGTTCTCTCCGTGCATGCATGGGTTTTCTTCGGGCACTCCGGCTTCCTCCAACAGACCAAAAACATGACTGTTAGATTAATTGATAACTCTAAATTGTCCCTAGGTGTGTGTGTGAGAGAGTGAATGGTTGTCTCTTTGTGTGTCTCTGTGATGGACTTGAGACCTGTCCAGGGTGTACCCCGCCCCTCACACTTACTGCTGGATATGAGCACCAGTGACCCACGCGACCATAGTAAAAGAATAACCATGGATGGATGGATGACGATTAATTGCATACGATATGATTTTGCACAACCCTAGTTTGAACTAGGGCTGGGTTTAAAAATTTGATTTAATGGATCTGGATCGATTTTCGTTCAAATTTGAGAAAATCCATTCATAAGTCATGAGATCCATTTTTTCCCCATGGGTGTTGTGTGTATTGAAGCTGTGCGTTTCCATGTTGTGTGTCACTCCTGGCTTGCCGTAGATTTACAACCGGTTGACACCAGTCAGTGCTAATGTTAGCTCCTGACAAAAGACATAAAGGAATCACTAACATTACAGCTGATTCTCAGCTGAACTTAAAGATAACAGAGGCCATGACAACTTTTGTTTGCAAAGATTTGCACTCAGACACGATAGCGGGAAACAAAGCTTCGTTCAGGCGCTTGAACCAAAACTACTGTGTGTAAACATCTGACTGAAACTGTTCTCCTCTTGTATAAATGTGTGAAAGATGACAGTCTAACAAAATTGTTTAGTTTTGTTACCAATGTTATTTTTAAATTTAAGAAACATCTTAATGTAATTCACAGTGATGGAATGTTTTAGCTGAAGTTCTTTTTCTTTCTTTCTTCTTGTTAATAAGTTTCATTGAACAGAAGCTAACAGAAACATTACAAATATACAGTTTTCATACACTCAGAGTGGGCAGAAATATTTATATTATCCACCTCTTCTCCTGTAAACTTAGTCCATCACTTCTTAGTGATCAAGAAAATTATTAGTTTCTTAAAAAACTAATGTATCAACAACACTTTCTCTTTTTATTCCTTCTTAGATTAAATCATTTGAAACTTGAGACAGTTTTGATTAAACTCTAATTTACAAGTTTGCCCTTAATGTTTATAATTTTACCAACGCACCAAGTTAGAATTAGTTTCTATTTACAAAATTAGTTATTTTAAGAATGTCTTCTATATCAAAATAAATGTGTTACTGCAGGATATCCTTAACTAATTTAAAAATCAATCAAATCGAATCGTAAATCGTCGTGAATCGAATCAATTTGGGAAATCTGTATCGATACCTAGCCCTAGTTTGAACCACCCAAGCTCCGGCCACATGTTGAAGCTCCTCACCTCATCTCCAAGCCTGAGCCCAGCCGCCCTACAATAAAAGGGTTTTGTTCACTCAGTTCGATCCAGGGGCGGATCTACAGGGGGGCAAGGGGGGGCAACTGCCCCCCTGTTGTAGAGCCTTGCCCCCCCAGCTGCCCCCC
>JAUBOC010000019.1:1387912-1398928 GCA_032275365.1 Anablepsoides cearensis | reverse complement strand
ATGCATGAATGAGTCAAAGCAAGGCTTTGGGCACGTTTTTGATGAGAGGATAACATTATAACATGATAAAAAAAAACACAAAAAAGTTGATTTTACATGATATAGCCCCTTTAAGGAAGTTTTGGCACACTGTAACAACAATAAAGCCCAATTATTGCACCAATACATTGACGATGTAACCAAATAACTAAATGTCCTCTTGTGATGATAATTTTTGTCTGTTTTATTTAATTGTTAAGCCTATTCTGGTTCTGTTTTCTTTTTATCTCGTTATTGCATAGTTCCATAACTCAACTTTCTGCTCAGTTTTAAGTTAAACGGTATATCTTTGTATGTAAATTATGCCGTGTTATATTGTTCTTTTGAATTTATAATAAAAAAATTAAGGCTAATTAAGGCCCAATTTTTAGACTGATTAATTCAATGCCTTTAAAGACTTTTTAAGGATTTGTAGAAACACTGATGTCTCCCATTGAAAATGAGTGGAGCATTACGAAGAGACCCCGGACTGTTGAGCGGCTGAAGTTGTTCATCAAGCAAGCTTTTTGGAAAATGTTGCAGCATCAAATTTAAAATAAGTGAATATTTGCAAAAAACAAACAATAAAGTCTATCTGTTTGAGCATTAAATATCTTGTCTTTGTAGTGTAAATGAATATAGGTTGAAAAGGATTTTAAAATCCTGATATTCTGTTTTTATTTGTTTTACACAGTGTCCTGACTTCACTGGAATTGGGGTTGAATTGTGAAAAAACGTTGGCCTATATTTTTCTATCAAACTTACTTTCAGACTGAAAAACCGCACGTATTTATCCAGTAACAGTCTGGTTCTATATGTTTCTTTTTCTTTATGGTGGTGAACGTATCATAAGTGACAAGTGGTCAACAGCATGGCTCAACATTTCCACCCTAAAACTGCAGAGTGCCAATTACAGACCGAGAACCACGGATGTTGTTTCATACATAACAAGCCTTTTCCAACCTTCCTGTCAACCTGCGGGGTGGAGACGTGTGAAAGCCGGAAATTAAGCGCGAGCATTGTTTGCCACGCTACTTTTACAAGTTTAAGTTTTCGTACTTTAACAAGAGAAATACACAAAAATAACAATAATCTGTGTTTTGACGTTTGCATTGTTGTGTTTATTCCCAGCTCGGGCTGCAGCGACTGCCTCAGAACTCACAAGCACGCTGCTGACGAATAGGAAAATATTTTTAGAGCGCCACTGCACTAAAAATATGCACCTGGTCTATTTTTGACAGAAGCAGTGTCAATTTATACAAAGCAGGTGGATTCGACAGAAACTCAGACTGGAATCTTACAAAGGATTCAGTCAGGGGGTAAAATAAAAATCCTGTAACAACAAATAGTTTATTCTCATTTTTATATTATTATAAATGGTAAAAATCATCAAACTAATCGAAGGATTTTAGCAGCTAGAGCTCCACTAGATGGAGAAAATAGAGATAATTTTATATTAAAAATAAGTAATGGAATTTTATCACAATAAATAATAAATAAATAGTGTAAGATGAAGTATTGTCAGCGACGAAAGGAAAAACTGATAAATTTTAGGTCAGACGTAACAACGTGGATTTTGTTTCTGTAGCTCACAAACAGTGGAGAACAGGAAAGTGATCTGGTTCAAAAACAAATCAGGCTTTTATTTTGAAATTCTGAAAAAAAGGATGGTTTTGCGGTATGGCTGTGATTTATTTTTATAGATGAGATTAAACCACTGAAAGAACAGTCTCTTAGAGTTGTGATTTCATGTTTGCCAGACTCTTTTGAATTTTCTGTCTCTAAAAACAGACTTGCTTTGAAATTCTAAATTTGTTTTTAGTGTTTTATCCATGACCCGTTTTTGTTCTATTAAAGATATGTGGAAGACGTGTAAAGTTTTTAACCCAAGAGGTAAATGTCTAATTTTGGTTGTACGTTCTGGTAGCTTTATTTCTACAAATTAGTCATTTTTCTTTCTTTTGTTTTGTTTTTGGTAGAAAACCTGATGAAATACTCTGGGTCAAACTGAAAACCCAACCTTAAAACAAATCAGCGTTGACCCAGCAGTGAATTGGCAAAATAATCTAAATTGGGTTGTTGTGGGTTTTTGAGTGCTAGACAGACGTGCATGGAAACATAGCAGCTACCAAAGAGTGAGAAAATCTGCAAGAAACTGTTACAAGTTTGTGAAAAATCTTTATATATATATATATATAAATAAATGGCACAGATAAGTGTATTTCTCGAGAAAACAGAAGCGCTTGGAGTTGCAATGTATCTCTTTTGTATTTGATCAACAACACTTTTGCCCTGCAATTACTTTCTTCCTCACTCATGCTTCTGAGGCAAGGCTATCTGTCTCTGAGTTTCTCATCAAACACATCCTGTTGTCTGGCTGTCCGTCAGCGAGGAAAACAAAATTCAATATTTGCAGCACATGTCTTTCATCAGTGATTTGTAGTATTCACAGCTGTTTGAATAGGCTGGGAATTCTATTGTGTAAAAATAAAGAATTAAATAAACACCAATTACAGCATCAACTTTGATGCTCTGCAACAAACTGCATCTGTGTCAGGAGTGGAAAACATAATGGGCTGGATATGTTAATATAATTCCTCTTCCAACTATTATAATTTATTAGAGATTAAAGAATTGTTTGAAGGGATGAATATCGCCAGCAGTGTTAGACCGAGATGACTTATGTTGACAATAGATTGTTTCGTAGTTGGAAATGATCACAAAAGTGCAGCGAAGCCCAGCTTTACCAGGTCACAGGTCAACTGGATTAAAGCAGAGGTTATTATATGAAGAACTCAATAAGCTCAAAAAGCACGTTGAGATATTCATGAAAAATCACAACTAAAGGAAAGTTTAACATAAAACAGTTCAGAGAAAATACACTGTTGGCATAAATGCGTAAATGTACCTCTTGAATTTATGCAACGACGAACAACGAACGGCGAACAACAACAAAATGGTCTATAGCAGTGGTTTTAAAAGGCTTTATAGTCCGGCCCACAAAATAACGGAAGCAGAAACTTGCGACTAAGGCTGAAACTATTCCTCGAATAATTTGAGTAATTCGATTACTACAAATCCGAGGCAAATTATCTGCCTTGAAGCTTTGTAAAAAATAGGTCCTGTTAAAATCAGCACACTTTTGCCGGCCAGAATATTATTTGAGTTACACAATGCTACGGCGTTAGCGTTTCCGCTAGCGGTTACAGTGTTGACGCGTGTATGCTAAGTGCTATTTTTAGCAATGGAAGAAGACGAAGAGACCCAAACAAGACGCTCAGAAAAAGACAGAAATTGTGAAAAGTGTGGGATAATTACTTAACAGTGTGGAAGTTCTGTGATCAAAACAAGCCCTAAGTTTGCAGAAACAGATTAAAAGCATGAGCTGAAAGACATTTATCTGTTCATATGCTTCAATCGTAACTTAAATGAGATACCTGGAGTGAATATTTCAAGTTTAAATGTATATAGAAATTAGTAGGATTTGTTTCCTTTTTGCTGCTGCTTTTAAGTTGAAACCTGTTATTAGATTTAATTTATTACTGCTGTCATAAAAGCTAACCAGTCAAGACTAAATATTTTATTGCCTAAAATAGGAACTTAAACTTAAAATATGAATTTACTTTTATTAACAATAAGATTTGAACTCTACAAAGCCCAATTTTTTATATTACCTATGTCCATTACTAAATTTGGTACATAAAAGATCATATTCGGTGTTTAATCTATAAATCTATATATCAATCTATCAAATGAATGACCATAATTTAGCTTTTTCAGTGATGGTTAAAAATGATTCAATGACAGAGTGCTTTTAATTAATGCCTCCTCAAAACCTCACATACATAAATACAAACAAGTGGATTTAAATGAATGAATTAAATACAACAAGTGTTGTAATTTTACTTTGATTTCAGCAGGATCATCAGCAATCGATTACCTCTTTCACAATTGTATTTTTCATAAAATAAGCTTAAGTAATGCAGAAGATGAGAATTTTTTAATTCCATTACTTGATTAATAAACAGAATAATCGATAAATTAAACGATTACTAAAATAATCATTAGCTGCAGCCCTACTTGTGACCCCAAATATTACTGGTTTATGTATGTTTACATACACTAATAACTATGTTAAACATTGGCATAATAACAACTGTGTAATAATACTTAAATGTATTTACAGTTATTTAAATGTAAATTTTTATAATTATTATGATGAAAACATTCCATTAGCATTAGCATTAAAATTGATATCTGGAAATCTCTTGGGACCCTCACTTGATGTTTCCCGACACACTGAGGGGTCCCGACCCAACATTTGGTAACCACCCGTCTATACTAATGTCTCATATGATCTGTTGGTGTTCGGAGTCTGTGTTGGGAATGAGTCTCAGCTACTACCACACTAAATAAGAGCTCAGTGTCTGTAAAGCTAACAGTTATATGTTTGTGATTGCAGTTTGTTTAGCTGTGGTGGCCATCTTGAATTAAAGTTTCATTAAAATCCGTCCACTGTCTGGTGAGATATTTTGCTAAAGCTATAATTATAGCCGCTCTGTCTTTGGTCACAGACAATAATACCAAGTTTTTATTGGAAAAATAATAAGAAAAAAAAAACACCCAAGGGGAGCTACACCCCCCCCTTCCAGAGGATATAATTTAATCAGCAAAGTATCTGATCAAAATGTTTGAAAAGCTCTGGCATGCAGCATTTATTGACTCCTTGAATGTGTCTTTCTTTATACATTCAGACATGGCTGAATAAATGATTTGAGGCTGACTGTCAGAAGCCGACCCCCCCCCAACATTTCCTTTTGCATGCTGTGTAATTGAGCCTTCGGGGAGAATGGTCCTCACTTTGTAAGGATCTGTATTGATGATCACAACTGGTTACCAACTATCTAATCAATAGCCGCATACACACGAGCAGAGGCTAATATTTATGGCCAGACAGTAGCTTATCTCGCTTTTACAAGCCGTTAAATAATTGCAAAGATCACAGACTTAAGCTAACAACACCTCTGGGGTACCAGCTTCGCTGTGAAAGATATATGTCATTAAATATGTTTCCTTGCATAAAAGGCTATTAACTTTTCTTCAATATATTTCTGGACAATGCTGCGTGCAACAAGGAAAAGCCCCGTTTAAATTGGTCAGCGACTCTGATGCTGATGGGCTTTCTGCATTTAAATTATAGACATTTCCTGTGAACGCCACGGGCAACTCAGAAATGAAAGTTGCATTAATTGAGAGAGTTTAAATTACTTCTTGCTTTTGTAATCTCCCCTCTTTGAGGTTTGCAAGTCTAAAGCTTCTCATATAGCTCTGCCAATAAATTCTGATATTAATATTTGTTGTTTCTTGTTTGGGAGAGCAGGAGCAACCGGACAAGGAAAAAGATGCATAATTGTCTTGTTTACCTTGATTTAATAGTGTGTCTGCCCACGTTTAACCACAAGGGTGGGGAAATATTTTTGCCAGGGCCAGGTAGGCGAGGATGTCAATCTTAGGCTTTTCATTTTTTTTTGTGCTGACACACGAGCAACCGGAGCCTCGGCGTGTCTCTGGAGCCACTGCATATTTGCAACAGTCAAAATCAATCGCTCATTTAGATTCAGCAACTTGGAAAACATGAAAAAATATATAACCCATGGCCACGAAACACGCCAGGAAATCATTAGAATCAGAAATGAACAAGTTTATTCTTTTTTTATTATTATTAAAAATTAAACAAGAGGTGCTTTGAATTTAATTTTAAAACATGGATTTCTGCAGCCGCATCATAAATATACATATAATAATAATGTATTTCTCACTGCAGGAGTTTTAAATTAAACAGCAGATTTAAGGACCTGCAGGGTGTTTTCTACAGGCGAGTTGCTCCACAGATGTGGTCTAAGCTGGAGCACAACTGGCCGGTGCCATGCAGCTGTGGCACCGCAGCCAATGGGAGCTCTTTGAATCAGAGTGTGGATGTAAACACAACGTCTGCCATCCCCCCACCGCCACCACCACCAGCCCTCGCCGGCATCACTAGAGGAACTGATGACAAGTGCCGAGCAGCCCTCTAGTGCCTCTAATACAGCAGGAACATTCTCCAGGGGAAATGCAATCTGTGTCCTTTGTACAGATTCACCGTCTGCACTTCCTCGCCTCTGAGCGGCTATCATATCATACTACCCACTCTGGAAACGGGAGAAGGGAATCATAAAATCGCCTCGGCCAGAGATGAACCAGAAATATAATCAAGAAACAGTGTGGCGTAAACGCTGCGGCTCAGCCCGGCATGCAGAGCTCCCCTGGCTGAGTGCTAAATAATAAGCTGCAGAATGGCACAGGATGCCATTGAGCAGAAAGTACCCCCCACCCCTCTTTCCCTTTTCTTTCACCCACCCAGGCATCTATTGGCTCACAGCAGCTTATACGTTCAGGATGGGAGATAAAAAAGAAGAGGAACGCTTTGCTCATGCGGTGTTCCCACATTCCTTTATTGCCAATAAAAACCAGCTAAACTGCAGAAACAAGAGCAGCTCACCAACATTAGAGAAACATTACTTTCATCCAAACCACACAAAGAAACAACAGCATGCAGGTTCCTTTTTCCCAGAAAAACACAAAATGAAATGAATCCTTTGAAAGTGGACAGAAAGTGAAATGAGACTTTTTGTTTACATCCATGTGTTGTGTTGTAAACACTAAACCAGGCTCAGTCTGAGCAGCAGACGTGCAGAAACACATGCACACATTAGGAAAAACAAAAACTGCAACTCTTTGATTTCTATTTTTACCTGCCTGAAAAAAAAGACAGCTGAGCGGAGGATGGACGGTGTGGTGAAGTCAGTGAAGTGTTTGAAGTAAATGTGCTGGACGTGTGTGTGTGTGAGACACAAAGTGTGTGTGACAGCGTTGAGCCTGAGTGAGAGGTGAAAGGACTGCTGTACTCACAGTTGTGCTCTTGTTTCCCTGTGGTCTGCCGGTGTGTCAGAGTTTCATCCTCTCAGCGTTTCTCCCTGGGCTGGGCTTCCTCTTCCTCTTCTGACCAAAAGGTGCGAGGAGGAGGAGGAGGAGGAAGAGGAGGAGGAGGGGATACACAGATTGAGCGCTAAGGAACGAAACTAAAGAGAAAGAGAGAGAGAGCGAGAACGAGGAAGAGGAGGTGCAGGGAGCGGGTGGAGGGAGGGAGGGCGAGCGGAGGCTTGTGATTGGCCTGTCAATCCGGGAGAGGGAGCGGCGTGTGTGAGGGCGGCGGGCATCCCGGTCCGTCTGCTGGCTTCTCCGACTCAAACACCTCCAGAGCCTGCAGAAACACAACACACTGGCTCGTTGGCTGGCTCACGCCTCACACACACACACACACACACACACACACACACAGGCAGGGGGAGGAGGGAGGGTTGATAGAGAGAGGCAGACATGTTCAGAGGGCCGATGACAGCTTCAAGCTGAAGCTTCTCCTTGGCTCCTCAATAATGACAGGTACTGAAGCTCCCCCTCCCATACACACACACACACACACACACACACACACCTCTACACACACACCCATCTCAATTACCATAGCCACAGCAGATGTATTGAGCTTGTCAGCTCTCCAGCAAGGCTGAGGACAAAATGTGGGCTAACTTATCTCATTTAATTTAAGCGAGCTGTAATCAGACGAGGCTGTGGAGCTCTGGTTTGGTCCGACCGGACGCAGGACGCAGGAGGAGGAGGTGCGGCTGAGGGCGCTCCAATTAGTTCCTCCCAGGTCAGAGAGCAGCAGGCTAAAAGGTTCAGACTGCAGCTGTTTGCACACAGGAAAACAAAAACAAGGTAAAACCCTGACTGCTGGGACAACGGAGCGCTGGCTGCAGCCCGCTAACACTAATTTAACTGTGATTCATGAGGCTGTCAATACAATCTGACTAATTTTAGAGACTCCACACCCAAAACGTCGCAAAAACAAGGTTTGGTCCAAACAAGAGGCACTGTCAGGGATATTAAGGCTGACATTTCTGCAGTTGACGCCCAGTTTGCAGCCGAATGTCAAGCGGCGGTATTTTTTTTCTCCCCTCATTAAGAGCCGTGCTCGGTCAACAGCGGACCGGCTCCAATCGGCTCCACGCAATGTCCCATGAATCCCATCTCCGTCCTCTTCACTCCACCAAATTCAATTAAAAAGAGAAATTGGCAATTAGATCACTGTTATGATCCTGTAACAATGATCTAATCTGTAATTCATTGGCTGCTGTTCCCCCGAGGGGGGAGGGGAGGGAGGGTGCTGCTTGATGGAGTGGCTCGGAGACTTCTTGGCATTCACCTCGGCTCAAGCGGCGCACGAGGTGGACGCCGGCGGGGCCGCAGGAGCCTCGATGCGAAAGGGAAACCTCGGCGGCGTCACCTCAGGGAGGCCTCGGCTCGCCCCGCGGCAAGAACACGACCCGTGACACGCGCTCGTTTCGTTTGAGGGGCTCGTTTAGCAGGTTGCATGTGTAATATACGAGCACGCGTGAGGACACGGAGTCACAGCCGGTGTGCAAAAAAAAAAAAAACAGAAATGAACACTTTCTCCTCTCAGGGGAATTTTTTTTTTTTTTTTGCTCGTTAATTGAATTATGTCCATTCCATTTGTTTATTGAAGGGTGCAGGGGCAGTTTGCCCTTTCTGAAGCTCCGGGCTAACAGTCACATTGAGTCAGCAGGCGGAGGTCGCAACAAATCCAGACTGGAACCAGAGTCTTGTTACCACTGGAGTCACGCTACTGGAGCAGCGCTAAAGCTCCAGCACATGTGGACTGTCTGCAGCACTTAGGATCACTTCTCTGACCTGCAACAGCAGCCACGTGGGGTGTTTGTTATTTAAAAGCCCTGTTACCTGGCAACATTTAACACATTTACACCTTTTCTATCTTATCATCCATCTCGTGGCGATTATATTTAGTCAGGGGATAAATGCAGTGTCCTTTATAGGAGACACGCACACCCACTCAGAGCCAGTGTCAACAGGAAAGCAAACTGACTATCATATATTGGAGTGTGTGGGCTTGTGACACACACACACAGAGTGTTGGAGACACACACACACACTCAGGAACAGTGTGATTGCTCTTCTTCGCTCGTTTAGCACTTCTAAGGCAGAGATCCCCAGAGGCCACCCATCACATCCAGTTACTGTGGCGCAGAGACACGACCGAGCCCCACCTGGCTGCTCTCACCTCAATCTGCAGGAGGCAGGAGGCAGTAGCACCGTGTCGCTCGCTTTCTCACTTACTCACACACATCATTCACCTGAGATCAAAGATGTGGTCACACACACACAGATATCTCACACCAAAGATCAAGAGGGCCTTTCGGCTTTCACAAACTTGCCATCACGCGCATTAACTTGTAACAAATCTCCATCTCGTCTTGGAAAATTGCTAAACCGCCTGTGGTAACTTATTGCGTCGCTGCCACGCTGACTCTTTCCTAGTAGGTGTGAGGACGCTTGTGAATCCCCAGCTAGTCATCCTGATAGTGAAGGAGGGGGGAAAAATCATTTACATCCCCCCACTAACTTCAACAAATTTGCTGTAATTAACATTAAATGAGTAAAAAAGTGTCAGCGCCGGAGCGCCGGTGAGACCAGCAGATGGTATACATGGGAAATTGCTTCATTAACAGATACTCTTAAAGAACAGGACTAATGAGACGGCGCCGCTTTGACTGTTGAGTCATGCTGATGGCATCAGGTGCTGATGGGGGGAGATGTAACGGCGTGCTCAGGGGCGCTACCCCAACAGATGCAAACAACAGACCGCTTGATCGGTTGAGTCTTTTGCGCGGATGGGTGGGGAACGAGGGGGTAAAGGATATGGAGGAGGTCTGGCCGGTGATTAGTGCGCTCCCTCGCCGGTTGAGCCCGACTTGTCACGGGTTGACATGGGATGCAATTATAGGAGGGAAGTTTCGCAGCCCCTCAGGCATGTGCCAGGCATGCTGTCAATGCTGGCTGATGTGTGGGCTCTTGGCACTGCCGAAAGGTGTCACAGGTGCTTATGTGTGCACAAAACTGCTACACACGACCATAAAGGGATGACCTCGCGTTTTTTAAACGTGCGCTCGCCAGCCGCGCGGTTGCCTCTCGTTTGAGTATTGGTTAAAGCCCCCCGCTCCACTCCCAGCCTTCCCTCCATCTCGCTCTTTATTTCCTCTGAAGCTGGAGGGTAAAGCCAGAACACTTGTGACTCTGCTGGCTCCTCTCGCTGTTCCCACATCTTCTCCTTTTCCCGTCCCAGCCTGCATACGACTCTGCCAGCAGTGCGAGTAAGCTCTGTAAGACCCGAGGCAAATTACCACAGCGGGACACTACATTTCTTTTCCACATGCTTCCTCGTCGCCGTCTTTTTTTTTCTTCCTTCTCCCCCCCCTTCTCACCGTGTCTCTGCATGTCACAAATCAAAGTGTGTACCTCAGCACTGGCTGCACATCATGGGAGTGAGTGTGGCTCAAAATGAATTCTCCACCAGCAGATCCACATCTGTCCAACAGCGTGAGAGGAATACAGTTTTTTTTTTTCACCAAAAAGACATTGACGATCATCTGAACTTTTGTCCAAGCATTGTTTTTTTTTTTTGGTTGTTTTTTAGGAAATTGATTTGTACAAAGACTTTCATACCACCATCGTGTGTCTTGAAAGCCATGCTAGTGGACCATCAGGTGTGATTTTCCACTTCAGACAATTTTTTTAAGGGGAGTGGCGGGGGGATGGTCTGAAATTGGATTCTTTGGCAGCTTCCAGTTCCTCTTAACTAGCCCTGGGTGACACAATACTTAGAGGCAGCATTTCTCAGCTATCATTTCCAGAAAGCTCTAAAAATGCTGCTACTACGAGGGAGATGCACCTCAAACATCCAGCCACAAACAAATACTGAAACAGCTGGTTTTAGACCATAACATCTCTTTCAGACAGCTTCCTCTTGTGTCCACAGTTAATCCTGTTGGGTGTGGTTGGTCCTTCTTGGTGGTATGCTGACAT
>JAUBOC010000019.1:1366035-1377744 GCA_032275365.1 Anablepsoides cearensis | reverse complement strand
TCATTCAAATCAGGTGTGCTGAAGCAGTGAAACAAGTAAAACATGCAGGGCTGCGGCCCTCGATGCCCACCCCTGCTTTAGGAGGTAAGAATCTTCAGGAAAATCTTGTCCCCATGTGGTCACTCCTGGCTCCAACCCCCCCCCAGATGACAGCAAACAAACGGTGACATCACTGCTGGTTACATCCAGCTCTTATATTCAGTGAAGATTCCACATCTGTCAGAAGACAATAACAATTGCAGTCGAATCAATAAACTCCAGCTCACTAATGGCCACAAGACCCTCAGCCATGGTGACTTGTTGCTAGTTACCTCCTAATATTTTTAACCACACAAACACAAAGAAACACTAAACTGCAAACACCAGACAGACGTCAACAGCTAAATGATTACTTTTCATTTCATGTTTTAAACTGAACATTTACAGATTATTTGCATAAAATCCAACCTTGCCATTGAAAAATAAATAAATAAAAAACAGGTGTTAGGAACAGAAGCAGCTGAGCTGAGGACCTTTAATTGAGTTCATAGCTCAGTCAGGTTTTAAGGGCAGTGGTATATTTCACCCTCTTGTGGGGGAAGTGAGTGCTACAAAAATAAATACTTGGAAAATGATTCTCTTAAAAAAAATCTAATAAATTTACTTGGCAAAACGATGTTTGTTTGTTTTTCCCTTCTATGCAATATCATAAATGAAATAACCAAAAGCTGCCAGGAAAGAAAACAATTTAAAGTGATAATCAGACTTTCTGAGACACTCTGCCAGACGTTTTATTGTCTCATTTTCCTCTCCTGCAATAAGCTGCAAGCAGCCTGTCATGTATCGTTATGTTTTACATCATTAAAGGCTGCAACAAGACCTTTCCCAACATCTTTATGCCTTTGAACATATGTGCTTCAAAAAGACAAAGTCATAAAAATGACCCGAACACAATCTGATGTGTTAGAACCACTGTTTGTCTCCAGGAGGGTCCCTGCAGCAGCAGCGGCGGTGACACTGCTGTCTTTCCATGAACCCAACCCTGAGAGAAGACCACCCGGGAAAACAGCTTTTATTATGTATAAAATATCATTAATTAACTTTATTGAATGTGTCACAGTATGGTTTCCATCACATGGTTCCCTCAGGGTCTCTTGCCCAAGACCCAACCTTGTCCTGTTCGAAGCCAGTGAGCCAGCATCCCTCACATCAGCCCCCTCTCCAAGTCCAGGCTGGTTCTAGGTGACTTTTTTCCCCTCTTGTCATTGCTTAGAGAGCTGCCAGTAATTTATAATGTTGTGACAGTAAAATAAACAGCTCCGCTGCCTGCTGGAGTGAAAAGTCCTGCATTAAAGGGAATCAAAACAGCTCCAAATGGTGCCTTGAAAAGAACTAATCTTGGTGTAGGATCTGTACTGGGCTGGCTAATTTAAATTTGTTCAGGGTGACAGCTTACTGCAAGAGGGACATAATGAAGTCCATTATCATCAGTGGTGCAAATTCTAAAGAACGATAACTCTCATTATCAGCGCTTTTCTGTATACGAAGGAAATATGTTCATCCATTATGAAATGTGCTGAGAATGACAACATGGAGCAAACATAAGACGATGTCAGCTGGGGAAGAACTGGAGCTCACTGCAGCTAGACGAGTCTGTTTTTTTTTTTTTTTTACTTTTGGCACAATGCATTCTCTCGCTTTATTTGTGAATGAGGTGCACTGGATTTTAATAAGTCGATATTTTGATATTTCAACATTCTGCAATGCAGTTGTGCACAACAAAAACACAGCTTGTCCTTTTATTTACGGCCTTTTCTTGTGGCAATCTGACATCTGCTCGACCATGCCAGACCTTGAACAGCGCCTTCCCAGGAATTATCTCATAAAAACAGGACCTTGATAAAACTCTTCTAATAAACATGTAGGGAAAGTAAGTAGGTCATTTTGTACAGGACTAATTGATAAACGGGGAAAAGAGGCAAGCCTTCAGATCTGTAACCCACGACAGCTACAGCTTCACTAAACCTGTGTCTAAAAAAAATAAATAAAAATATGTATGTTGCCAGAATAATCATCAAAAGTAAGTTTGGTGCCAACAAAAGGTGTTGCCGTTTGAGCTGGAGTGGAAGGGATGTGGCGCCAGGTGTGGGGAGACTCACACACACATACTAATAAGGCAGCTAAAGTCAAGTGCACACATTCAGGGTCGAGAGTCAAACGCAAACACAAAGCAATGCACAGCTGATTAGGAAACACTGATTTACACACATTTTACAATCTGAAACAACTGTTTAAAGCAGGTTTAAACGATGCAGAAAACTTTCTTACTGTGACCTTCCTGGGCTCAATTAAAGACAAATATACATTATGGATGTGGAATTTATATAAAGATAAAAAGGGAAAATGACTAGTCTGCAGCTATCAGCTAGCAATACCTCTGGACGCCCTGCCAATCTTCAATCCATCAATTTTTTTTCTTTTTTATTCCATCTGTAACATTTTGTAAGCTTCCTAAAGCCTGGTTTATAGTTGATGCATTAAATACGGTGCGAGGGTGCTTGCACCAAGGCTCGGTCACGCACCCTCGCCACCGGTGGAGGAGTTTATACTTGGCACTTACGTTGTAGTAGTCAGTGGTGGACAAAGTACTCAACTCTAGTACTTGAGTAAAAGTATTGATACTTTTACCCCATCAAAAATCTACTCAAGTTAAAGTAGGGAAGTACTTACTTGAAAATACTTAAGTTTTCAAAAGTACGTGCATTTAAAAGTAGTCAATTAATAAAAGGTACAACATAAATTCTCTAATATCAGCACCTTGCTGTGTTGTTTTCAGAGTGAATTTACAGAACCTTGTAACTCTCAGAAACCACCTGATGTATCAACACATAGAACCACTCTGCTACAAATTCACCACCTGTAAAGTGAGCAGTGAGTTCTTAAATGAAGAAATGTAGTTTACCTGCAGTGAACCCATAAGACATTTATAGGAACTATTTTTCAGTCCTAAAATCTCAAACATGGAGCTGAGATATGGTCATCAAGCTGGTTTCTCTGCTCTCTCTAACCGTCTCCATTGCTGGGTTCTGTTTGAAATGAAGGTGGGAGTTCAGCTCACGACCCTTAATGAAGATGATGTAATTCCAACTCTATCCCAAGTGTGAGCTAAAACTCTGATTGGTTCCCCCTGTGAGGAACATAGCGTGTGGCCAATTACATTTCAAGAAAGAAAAGCTGATTACAAAACTATGTTGAACCAAAAGTAACAAGTTACGAGTTTCCTAAAAATGTACTGGAGTTAAAAGTACAGTATTTGTCTTTGAAATGTAGTGGAGTGAAAATCATACGTAGCCCAAAAATGTATTACACAAGTAAAGATACACAAAACATGTACTTAAGTACAGTACTCAAGTTAACTGGTATTAGTATCATCCAGAAGGACATGTGGCAGCACACTTCATAACTTGTGAAAATGCTGTAAACAAACTATTTAAATGGTGCGTTTGTGGAGTAGTGGCAGAGGGGCCAATCACATTTATTTTATGAAGCCAGAGGAAGACACAAAAATAAATAAATTGTGCTGGCTTGGACAGAGGAGCTGGGTAGCAAAGTGGTAGCAAAGTTACAGTAGCTGTTGTGTGTCGTCTTTACAATCTCCAATCTGGTTGTAACTTTTTTCACCTACCAGTACACAAATGTTGTAAGCTTCCATTAACAACGTAAGCAGCAGAGGGGTTCACTGCAGTGATTTTATGAAGCCAGAGGAAGACACAAAGAATAAATTGTAGGGGTGCACCGATATGAAAACTTCAGCAGATATCTATATGCGATATAATTACCTCCGCCAAGGGAGGAGGTAATGTTTTCCGTCGCGTATGTCTTTAGTTCTGCTGTTCTGTCTTTCTGTCGGTCTGTGGACAAAATAACTGAAAAACTTGTGGACCAATTGTCATGGAATTTTTACCACATGTGGGTATTGGCCAAAGGAACACACCATTACTTTTTGGTTATGATCCGGATCACGATGCGGATACAGGAATTTTTCTTTTAATTCAAGGCTGTAACATCACTTTCAGTTTCATTCGTGCGTCTGATGTGAAACCGAAATTAAACACACAACTCGCTGGGACACATCCCGTGATGTCTACTATCAGGAAAGTTGTGATTATTTTGTTATCAACTAGTATTGCTGATGTTACGGCTGTCTGAAGACATAGAAAAAGAAATGTGATTCTCTTCACGTTACGGGAATTAGACACCGACAGTGCGCGTGCTGAGTGCTGCCTGTGTCTGCGCTGACTTTATGAGGAGGAAGCACCGAAGATGGTCGAACCGTTTAAAACTCATAAAAGGAGATAAAACAGACGTTTTGCATGATGGAATCTGACTGATGAAAACTTTGGAGCTTAATTCGGGACCATGTTGTGGATGAATAACGTCAGGTGACGAGTCTCTGACTTTTTTTCCTCTCCTTTTGCGCATGAAGTCAGGATGAAGTTGGCGGAGGTATGCACTCTCTGAGTGCTTCTAGTTATTGCAGTTATGGCCGATAACCGATATTTACCGGTATTACACAAACACACAAATTTTGTTATACATATACGCACACACACACTATGGTCTTTTTTTGATACAGTAAATAAACAACCAGAGCTCTGACATGGCTCTACTTCAGTTATTCCTGGCTGCATATCATCAATATCACCATCAAGATCTAAGTGATGCCGCTCAACAAACCATCTCCCCTCACAAAACACAAAGATAAAAAGAGGGAAATCAATATTAGACTGTAATATCAGCCCAGTTTTACATATCGGACAGACACAGATATTCTAAAAAAATGACCAATATGGGCCAATACGGATATTAATACTGATATATCGTGCATCCCTAATAAATTGTGCTGGTTAGGACAGAGAAGGTGGGTAGAAATGTTGTTTCACAATGAACGATCCAGTTGTAACTTTTACTTACATAAATTCCATTAGCTTGCGTAAGGTTCGTAAAGGCTGGGATGGTTAGGGTTTAGGGGTGCGCCGATTACAGTTTTCTTGCCGATCTCCGATCTTTAAAAGTCTGACCTGCCGATTCCAATTTTGGCCGATACTGATTTTTTAAATAGCTGACACTGTCAGATATTATAAAATCACAATAGAACTTCAATGTTCAAATGTTATTTTACTGAAATATGTTGAACAATACCCTTGAAATAATACAAACTTGTTTTAACTGGATATTAGGTAGTGCTCACAGCAGAGCAAAAGAGGATATTGGCTGATTTTGAGACTTTTGTGGAGGAAGAAAAGCCAATCTCTTCCACCGAACTTATCTAAAGATCTCCGATCTCCCAAAATTGAGTAAATCGGCCGATAAATCGGCTGGTGCACCCCTAGTGGGGTTAAAGTGTTGATGCCCCCCTCCTAGCTAAAATCCTGTCTGCAGAGGCGCTTCCTTTAAAATCAACTCAGGTAAACAGAGCCTAACTGTGTAAAAAATAAAGTTTTGACTGAAGTGTGTTACAGGTTACTGTGACCTTAAAGCTGTGTTGAGAACCCTGTAAGTAGCTGTCGCTGTCTTCATTATGAAAATCAGATGCAAAGCAAAAGTCTTGCATATGAGTGACTTTCAAGGCAAGAAAGACAAAGGACACATATCAAACATGATCGTCCTTTAAAAATGTTCAGTGCCTTTGGTCCCTGTTCCTGCCAGGAGAGATCTTCATATCCTACACGTTCATTTTTCTTTTTTTTTCACCTGCTTCTTCAGGTCAATATTAGCACAAGGAGCTCCAGCTACTTGATGTCCTCGAGTCAAATTTACAAAACACTGTTTGACTAATGCTATTAAATCTGAAGATGAAAGAATCACCAAGGGCAAACAGCTCCCAAGGCTATATACCAAATACTCACATAACACCGAGGTGCAATTAAGAATTTAAATGGACTCGGCATAAATGGGCCTCTGTTGTGACTGACTTTGAAAATGTCATAATTAGCGTCAAGTCCGGCCGACACCGAGCAACGTGTAGCGTCCAGCTAGACTTAATTCACTCATCTGCCGCACTGATAAGTTCATCCCTGTGATTACACGCTGAAACCTGGAAGTGTACGACAGAAAACGGACCCAAGAAGAAGAGCATAATTAGGTGAGCAGCTGTAAAATGTGTATTCCTGCAGGGAACGGGCTGAAACCTACATCTGTTTTACCTCCACACTATTTATTTTTAAATTCCAACTCCATTACAGGAGATGGAGAAGGACAAACACAACAGACAAATGGTGAAGAGGAAGGTGGGGCTGAGAGGAAAAAACGAGGGAGGGTGGGGAGGAGAGGATGATAAGGAATCACAGATAAATTCTCTGAGGTGCAGACGTGTTCCAGAGAGGAGTGACCAATCAAGATAGAGAGAAAGAGGGGGTAAAATTGTGATAAGAGTGATGACAGAGAGGAAAATGACTCGGCCAGCCCTGGCAGTGGCATTGGCTCTGACCTCCCATCCCTCATCCCGGTCCGGTTCAGGACTGTCAGAACCAGCTGAGGTTCACAAAACTAAAAGAGCTGAACTGTCCGGCACGCAGAGACCGCCCTGATTTCATTCAGCAACGACACAAAACGTTCCCAAAACTTCTGCACCTGGGAAAAAAACCCACTCATAATCTTTGTTTTCCACAGCGTCACTGCAGTGATTAAGTTTTGTTATGAATTCTTAATGAGCAATTTCAGCAATGAGTTCAGCAGCCCCTCATTTATTCCTGAATATATCCAGCTAAATTTAGACCACATTTAGCCTGAGCAGTTCAGACCTTCCTGTTTAATTTAAATACCAAACAAACAACTAAAAATACGGTTTCACTCTGTAAATGATGCCCAAACTGCAAACCAAGCCTTTGACACTGAATAAATAAAAAACTAAAGTGTAGTTTGAACATTTGCTGCACTTTTCACTCATTGTTCTCTTTGTGTGTCAAAGAGATAAATTTAAATGTATTTTTAAACCACAGAAACACCAAACAGGGCTTTTTTGTTTAAAGAATTTATGTTAAGTTAAAGGCAGTAAAAGATTATCTGATTTCCATAAAGCCCATAACGTAAAAGGAGACACATTTCTTTAAAAGATTAAAGAGGATTACATTTGTTTAACTGCAGGTTTTATCCGTTCAGAATAAGTTGAACTTTTCACCACTCGGGTTGGAAAATAATGCAGCATTTAAGCCTTTATAGTTTTAATACCTTTTATTTTACGGCGCTGTTAGGACCTGCTTTACATTCAACCAGTCCGGGAGTGAACCCTCTCCGTGCGACTTGGAGTCTGATCCTGGCTGAGATAGAAGGTTTTATTACAACTTTCAGACGCATCCGTCACGGCAGCTGTAAAACCAGATCTCCAGCGTATCGCCCGAGATGAAACTGTAGCAGGAAGCTGTCAGAGCACCCGGTCCTGCAGCTCCCGCTGTTGTCAGATAACAAGAGAATTAAAAAGTTGATCCAAACATGTTTGAGCACCACATACACAAAAAAAACAACCTGTGTGGACACTAATCTTTGTAAATCAGCATGAGGTTGGAACAAGGAAGGCAGGACTGAAGGGTGGGGTGTCAGCACCACACGGAGACACTCTGAAGCTTTTTAAATAGATCTTAGAGACAAACTGCAAATGAGAAGTTGTTTTGCTTCTATCTCCAGCACCAGTTGGCACAATGAAGATAAGTTAGCTTGTAAAACAAGACATTGGCGCGTGGCGTGCTTACACTACAAACTGATTTCCTCAAAGAGTATAAAAAGCTGTTTAACAAATGTTTACTGTGGACTTTAATGTAGTTTGAACCAGAGAATAAACATTTATAAATACACATTAAGACCTAAAAGGCTTTTTTTTACACCTTTGAATATTCAGGAGCACCTGCTCTGCAGGTGGACCTGGAGTTAGACCGATCCACGTCTGGAAGATGGAGTCCTGCTGCGGTCCGTAAAACCAGACCTGTACGGCCAATCTTCACTAATCAGAGCGCCTTACTTCCTGTCTGTTAGCAAAATAACTTATGAAACACCAAGGTGATCACTAAAGGCACATCTACAATTAATTACATTTCGGTACAATCCTGATTCAAGATGGCTGCCACGGACATTTGAAATTAGCCAAAACAAAAATGGCTACAAGTCAGTTAGTTTTACAAATGCTTAGGTACAATAAAAAACATAAAATCATTTACAAGGTTCAACCAAAACAACTACAACTTTCAACTTTAGCAGGATGTACAATCCTTCAACAGACATATAACGGTTTGGTTCTTAAAGAACAATATATAAAACCCTCCTTTATTATTTTATTATGTGCAATATGACTTTACTTTTTGTTGCTGACAGACATCTGTCCAACTGTTATGTATAGCAGAGGTGTACAGTAAGTACATTTACTTTGTTACAGTAGGATTTGTAATTTTCAGAAATGTTACTTTTATTTTGCTACATTTAAAACATAAAAATTATATTTTTACATTTAGTTACACATTACAAATTTAAATATGATCAGACTCATCATGAAAGGAGTCATTTAAGTGTTGAATTTACTGAACCAAACTGGTTCAGCTGAAGCAGATTTGTCCAACTCAAGGCCCACGGGTCAAATGTGGTGTGCAAATGTTTTTTATATATATTTTTTTTTTCTTAACATGAAAATTGTTTCTTATATCAGTGGTAAACTAAGTTTATGATTAAATGCAACAAACTAAACAAATTTAAAAAGGTGAAAAGTAGTTGTCCTGCCTTAGCTGTTGGCTTTAAGTAACTGATCAATTTAGTTTAATATTGTGATACTCATGTTTCACACTAAGCTGCTTTAAAGCCAGCATTAATCATAAATTACAACTCCCATAATGCATGTTGATTATACATTTTGATCATGTTGAATTCCCTGTGGGAAAGTGGGAGAGTTCCGAATTCAAGACTGCAGCTCCTCACTACAGCTCAGTGAGTAAAACCTTTACTTTTAGTAATATTTCTGCATTATTCATTTCACATTTATTTAGTCGTACATGTAGTACTTTTCAGTATTTAAGAGAGGACGCGTTAAAAAGCTGTTTACTCAAAGTTAAACATGAAAGATCAAAGTTAATTAGAACTGGCCCTTTGAGGGCCACCATAACGTTTGACTCCCCTGCACCAAACTGTGTTGAGTAAACGTAAAACAACTTACATATTTCCTTTAAAAGAAATGGTAATTTGCACAACTCAGTTTAGTGCAGAGGTGCCCAAACATTTTCCCTGAGAGGGCCAAAATTAAAATCAATCCGAGGGCCGCGGACCAAATGCAATAATACAATAATACATGAAATGCAAATACTTAAACTTGTTTTATTTTTTTATGAATAAGCTAGCAGTCAGTGAATATGCCCACATTCTGTTTGTTTTTTTCCAACCCATGGGACTTTTCATAATTTAAAATTTTAGTATATGTGGTCTTATAAGGTGTGCAAATCTATATACGGGTTTAAACCTAATCTAAATGTATCTTGTAGTTCAGAACAACTGCTGGTTGGCCAAATCAAAAGGCTTGGTGGTCCCACTTTGGGCACCTCTGGTTAAGTGGAACCAGTTTGGGTAAATTCAATTATTTTTTTTTTTATGTTTTTTTTTTTTGAGTTTGTACCAAAGTCAATTTCTGTTAAGGTATTTGGAATTATACTTAGTTCTTTATACACCTCTGATGTATACCTACATCTCCTGCAGTATCTCTGGTTCCAACAGCAAATCCAACTTTCTTTATAAAGGTTTTATTTATAGTAAAGAAGAATTTCTGTCAGTTCTGCTGCCCAAACACCCGAGAAATCAATGAAATAAACATTTCCTTTTCTCTGCTTGAACTTTTCCAGAATTTCCTGCTGAGAGCTTATATTAATGCAGCAAACCTGCTCTGTGTGGTCAGAAAGTCAGGACTGCAGAACAGCCTGACAGGCACCAGTCAGAGAGCCTAACTACCCTCAGGTGACGAGGAGGCAGATTAAGCTGCATGAACGGAGCATCTTGTTCAGTTTTTACCTCCCTGATGGTTTGAACAGCTTATTGCAGATGATTTTAGAGGATAATCAAAGGAAACACAAGATATAAACAGGCTGTGTGACTCTCTGAGGTAAGATGCTCTATTTAAAGCTGTTAAAAGGAATTAAATTCTTTTGATCAAGATGTAATCGATGCAGCAGAAACAAGACCAATATAGCTGCAGATTCACCACAGCAACAGAAAATACCTCTGGTTTGGGACTGACTCAGTCTTTAAAAAGAGAAAAAAAGGAGAAAGTCAGCCAGCAGTTTTTTATTCTTGGCACTAATCTGTCAAAGTTTTGATGACACATTTCTTGCTGTGAATCTCCTCTGCCTTTGGTGCAACTGAGTCACCCGAGACCAAAACAAGAAGACAAATTAAAAAAAAAAGAAAAAAGCCAGGATGTAAGCCAACAATCGTCTCAAACAGAAATACCCCGAGCAGGATTAGCATGTTTCCTCACACACACGCAGAACAAAAGGTTGGCTTCTTTAAGGGGGCCTGAGAGACGCGAGGGGTCTGCGTTTATTACCCGGGCTTAATTCTGTTTTAGTTGACTCGTGGACACTGAGATGAGTTTGTAAATATAGATCCATATTTTGGAACCCTGCCTGACAAAGCCAGCTGGTTCAGTTAAAAGTGAGATGCTTTCCCTGGCACAGAGAGGCAGAAAGGTGGGTGGGCGGCAGTGAAGCTGTTTCAGGGTCTAGAATTGATGTTGTGTGTGCAATTTGAATCATATTATACTGATAACGTTTGGTAAACAAGACACCAAACACTGACGTGCACCCTAATCAAAAAGCACTACACAATCATTTAAACTGAATATTCAATTTGTCAAAGCAAATGTTACAGAATTTGATCACGGTTTGGAAACCCGAGCTTCGCACAGCTGAATGCGTTTGTCTCCAAACAAGCAGCCCTCGCACAACACCACCAATAAATCCCATAACCCTGAGCTGTTTCTGCAGTTTAGCAGTTAACCACTATCATCTGTCAAAAATGCAGTAGTTTGTGTGAAGAGAAAGCTGCTATAGATAGGAACTGTGAAGCTGCCATTCTGTAGCTATGGAAACAATAATGAGGTCACTGTGCTATTTTAGCTGAGTTTACTCTGAGATCATTACTGACATTACCACACTTCCAGCTGAAGTTTGCAGAAAGTTCAGTGAGACGGAGTCTCGATGGAAACGGGGGAGAAATTGTGACACGCGGAGTCGCAGGAAGCTGCGGAGCTGCCGGCTATAACCTTCAGTGATCTCAGACAGAGCTCATTAGTTTCTGCAAACAGTTCAATGCCATCATCAGCTGTCAGAAATCCTGAAAAGAGGCGAAATATTCTGTTTTCTTTAGTTACGGCAATTGCAATTTGTTTGGCCTCTAAACTGTGGAGATGCTTTTAGTTATCTACGTTATTCTGAATGAAACATTTGTTTGTGGAAAAACAAGCTGTTGTCAGAGCGTGATGGGTTAGTTAGTGTTTTAGGGCTAGTGGAACTAATTTTTAGATTAGTGCTGCCCACCACTAGCAATGACGATATATGTGCGTTGCTGGTAGTAAGTCTGACTTGTTTCCGGTGAGAGTTGGACTCCGCCAAGGTTGCTATTTGTCACAGATTCTGTTCATAACTTTTATGGACAGAGTTTCTAGGAACAGTCGAGGTGTTGAGGGGATCCTTTTTGGTGACCTTA